>JACXGI010001862.1:50775-65083 GCA_016801175.1 Esox masquinongy
GTGTGTGTGTGTGTGTGTGTGTGTGTGTGTGTGTGTGTGTGTGTGTGTGTGTGTGTGTGTGTGTGTGTCTTGACTAAATGTCCCCATAAGTATAGTAAAACCTGAAAAACATGCCTCGTGGGGACATTTTTCAGGACCCCATGAGGCAAAAGTCAATTTCCGGCTCAGAGTTTAGGGTCAAACTTACAATTAATTTTAGAGTTAGAATCGGGGGTTCTTTAAGGTCCAGGCGTTGTTGTTTAAGTTTAGGGTTAAGGTTAGGAATTACATATAGGTAAAGTTTAGGTATAAATGTTACTTTATTGAGGTTAGGGTTAGGTTGAGGTTAGGGTTAGGTTAAAGTAAGGGAGCATGCAATTTTGTTTTTCAGGTCTCCATGAGGATATAGAAAACAAACGTGTGCGTGCGTGCGTGCAGGTTTGTATGTGTTTGAATTTCTCTGGAGTCGGAGAATTGAGGCGTATGCATTCCAGTTTGATTTCCCAGAAGTTTCGTGGAATCTGGAGGGTTTTTTTTGTCAGATAGCAGGATTCTCTGGGAGTTACGAATAAGCCTTAGGGCTTATTTGCATTACATGGGAGCGAATAAAACGGTAGATGGTTATCTTAGTTTGCATAATAATTTCCATAGTTTTTAAATTTACACTGGCGTGTTCGAGAAGTACTATGCAGGATTGAGCGGGTCAATTAGGGGAAAATCTAGCAATATTTGTGCACCCTGCAGAGAAATTTGATACAGTTCCGAAACAATTGGCGGGGTCTCTATCCAAAATGTGGTGTACGCTTCTTCGGAGGTTGGTGTCTCCAGCTATCGATATGTGGAGGTTTACACAACAAAATAATCAAGAATCTCTAGTCTTTGATATGTCTCGGAAAATGTAGCATGATGTAAATAAGCCCTAGCTAGGGAGCAGGGGGTGCGTTTTGAAGGGGGGATGTTTTTTCACCCTGGAGAAGGGAAGCCCCCCGTCTTTCATTTTCCTGGTTGTTTTTTGTCCAGTGGTCAGCCTTGCTGTCTATTTACTCAGGCTGGCCCCAGGCTGATAGCAGATCTCCTTCAACATCAATGCCTAGGTCCCATATAGAGCCACAGTCTCATCAGCTGTCTCACCTGGCCTCACATCCACTGGCCTGCTGATAGGAATGACAACAGGCTGTAATGTTAGGAATCCTTGTCTTTCCATTGAGGACTTGACTGACTGCCCAGTCTCTCCCTTTCCCTTAGGAGAAACCCTTATCGCGGTCCCTTCAGAGAGGGGAAGATGCCCAGTTTGATCAGGTGAGTTGTAGTGCATATGCTTGTGCAAATGTGTACTGTACCCCCCTACATACATACACACACACACACCTCACATCCATACAGTAGTTGAATTCTCCCAGCTCCACCCAATCAATCTCCACTCAATGCCCCATCCGTCTGTTCCACATCTCTGACCGTTGCCTGCAGACCCGAACAATGGAGCTGCTGCAGAGTGCTTTGTTCAGCACAACACAAAGCCTACGACGATATGCGTTCTATAGATCCTACTGCCTGCCTCAATTGTGACTGACTGACTAACTGGGGTGAGACTGACTGATGGACTGGGGTGAGACTGACTGACTGGGGACAGACCGACGGACTGACTGGGGACAGACCGACAGACTGACTGATTTGAGTGAGACTGACTGACTGGGGTGGTGGTGAATGGTACTACTGGGTCATCCTGGTCAGTAAATCTTGGAATGCGTCCGTCTAGTACAAGGACAGCACTGAGGACAATTACATAACTCTCACTCCTGGCATCCTTCAGCCAGCTCCTTCACTAGTTACTGTACCCCGCTGTAAACACTAGTTACTGTACCCCGCTGTAAACGCTAGTTACTGTACCCCGCTGTAAACGCTAGTCACTGTACCCCGTTGTAAACGCTAGTCACTGTACCCCGCTGTAAACGCTAGTTACTGTACCCGGCTGTAAACGCTAGTTACTGTACCCCGCTGTAAACGCTAGTTACTGTACCCCGCTGTAAACTCTAGTTACTGAACCCCGCTGTGAATGCTAGTTAGTGTACCCCACTGTGAACGCTAGTTACTGTACCCCGCTGTGAACCCTAGTTACTGTACCCCGCTGTAAATACTACGCTTGACATGCATAGAATTTAGACTGAATGTGTGTTTTCTCCTGTGCACCAAGTTGAACAAAAACAACTCTTGGGGATAACATTGCATTCCCCTCTGCTGACCAGCATGCTGAGGTGTTGATGCCAGGGCCTGTTGTTGGCCGGCGTGCCTCCATATTGACTGACGACTGACTGACTGTACAGCCACTGCAGAGCCCTGTACTGCGGCAGCTGTAGCGCTAGCAGCTCAATAGGATGGGATCTCGGTGTGCTGGACATGTCACCTAACACCACACTCCCAATCGATACATCCTGTACTGTACTGTATGTCATCCAGTGATTAGGTCAACCTCTTCCCCTCACTTCTCTCTAGATATTCCTCCCACTCCCTTTATCCATTTCCTCCTATCCTCATGTCTCCTTACGACAGAGTGTCATCTCTGGTACTTCAGTGGGCTGTCTACATAAAGCATTGCCCCTCAGTCTTTGTGTAATGATCTGTGTAATGTGGCTGGTAAAAACATTTGCTCTGGGGGTGTTGTGTGTTTGTATTGTTTATGTATTTGACCTTTATGTACATTCTCATGCTGCTTGGAGCCCGCTGCACTTCTGATAAGCTTTTATAAATATAGAAATAATTATAAACCATGTGGTTAGAAATCTGAATGCTGATTGGCTGAAATTCGTAGTATACAAGACTGTATACCAGAGGTATAATGTAGGGCTGCAACGGTACAGTGGTACGTATCGCGGTTTGTGGGTAAAGGTACCGTTTCAGTATGAACGGCGCCATGTTAGAAATGTTTCCACTCAGAGTTAGTTGATTGTGGCAAAGCCATGCTTGCCGAGTGTACTTTCTTTACAGTCTTCTTTCCCTCGTCATCGTATTGAACGCTGAATCCAAATTCTCACACAGCGGATTTGAAAGACGGTGGTGCCTCTACAAATTTGCTTCTCTCTTTCTCGCTAGCGCTCACCATTGGCATGTTGGAGCTGAGAGAATATTTGTTTTTAGTTTCCCCTCTCTTCATGGGGCACCTTTAGGGAGGTTTCCTACTGAGATGTCATTGCAAATCGTCCATTGGTTGTTAAAGAGGGAGTGGGTTACGGTTACTGGGATTGCCGCATTTTTGAGACACTGCTGTGGAGTAAAGTTTGTCAGCCCTCAGGAGCCTCCTAACGGCCTGCGGCCCCAAGCAGTTGCCTGCCTTACCTGTTCACAAGCTACGTGTCTGGTTCTGTGGATCTGAATCTACAACATGCGTGTAGTCCGCAATAAGCATGTTTTGGAAATTATAGGAAAATGACTGGCATATCGTAACTCTGCGGTTCACGTGTGCGTATTGAACCGTAGCGGGCGTACCAAACGGTTTGATTACATACCATGTACCGCTGAGTCCCTAGTATAAAGTCACATCAGTCTTTACTACTGTAATTGTGTTGGTAACTGGTTTATCATAGTAACAAGGCATTTTGGAGGTTTGGGATACATTGAATGCCATGACAGTTGCGAATGCTTTATCGCTTAAATATATCATATATAAAAAACTGACCATTGAAATGCCTGTTCTCCTCCTGCAGTTAATAAGCTCTATGAGCTCCGTAGCGGAACACTGTTTGCCCTCCCTGCTGCGAACACTATTTGACTGGTATCGGCGGCAGAGCGGCACTGAGGATGAGTCCTATGAGTACAGGCCTCGCTCCAGCACCAAGTCCAAAGGGTATGGTGCTCCTCCCCCCTGCTCATCCCTCTCTCCTGCCCCTCCCCACTTCCTCTCACTTCCCACTCCTGAGCAAACGATCTCCAATGGTTTTTGGCACACATTTTACTTAGTTGTAAATCTCTCGCTCTCTCTAGGGATGAACAGCATCGGGACAAAGACTACCTATTGGAGCGGAGGGACTTAGCCATAGATTTCATATTCTGTTTAGTTTCAGTAGAAGTTTTAAAACAGGTGAGTGTTTTTTAACTGTACTTGTGCTGTGCTGTGCTGTCTAGTGTGTTGAACTAGGCCTTTCCATCAGTGTGGCAGGCTTCATGCAGAGTGCACCGTCACTGCAGTGTCAGCATACTACAGCATACCGAGCTGTCCACAGCATACAGGCCAGCAGCAGACAATTCACATCCAAGCCAGTAGAACAGACCTGGGCTCAACACTCTACTTGGTTGTCCTTGGCCCCAGTAGGAAGCAGAATTAATGGTAGCAAAGAGAGACCACGTGAAGGGAATATCAATGTGCCTAATATGACTGTTTTTATGTTTGCTTCACAGATTCCTCTTCATCCCGTGCCAGATGTTTTAGTACATGAAGTTCTGAACCTGGCATTCAAGCACTTTAAACACAAAGAGGGGTAAGATACCAATACACACATACACTAGTGCGTGCACACATTGTCTCACACACACAGAGAGACACCGCACTTGTTTAATTATAATATGACGCCAGCACTCATTGATACACATACTACTACCATAGCGCCATTCAACTATAAGGTCAAATTGAGTGTGGAAAAAGCAAAGATGCAGTTTATTTTAACGTTTTCTCACCTACTAGTCTGTTAGTCTGAATCAAAGTTGATACGTTTGTTTTCAATTCTTATTGAATCTGATAGGGTTTCATACTGCCCTTATTCTAGAAAAATACATTTTGTAAACAAAAACCATGTGGTCGGCAATGGTTTTGACTGGGCAGATATTTCACTGCAGCTCAATATTTTTTCTCTGACCATCATTATGCTAGCTAGCCACTGCTTGACTCTTTGTACTGGACATAGCTGGTTCAATGTTGACAACTGCCCTAATTATCCCATAATACATATTGAATTCAACCCACAATATACCACATTTTTGTGACACTTCCTATATTTGGGTTGAATTGTATTCTCACTTAAAATGAACTGCGCCAGGGCTCATTTGAATGTAGCTCGACACCACATTGTTTAAGTGGACCAGGGTGGAGTTATTTGGGGCGACCCTAGGTGTGATTTGTGTATTCTCACCTCTTCAAACAAACTGGACTATGGGTTTGTTTACATTATGAGAGAGAGTAAAATGATACTCTTATATTGGTGTACATAATCATTTCCATAGCGTTTGAATTTACACTGGCATGTTCGAGACCACGTAGGTTAGTGTCCATCAGTCGCGGGACAATTGATCACTGTGTGTTTGCACTGCCCACAATCTTTATACTGTTCCAATCTCCAAGTTTGCACCACAATACAATTTAGCATCTCAAGTTTTCTTCTGTATGTCTTGGAAAATGTAGCATACTGTAAAGACCTAAGATTCAAAATGCTCCCAAGTTCAATTTAACTGGACTAAACAAACTAGTTAGAAACCCAACTAATTGAACAACTTACATTTACCTTGTCATTTAGCAGATGCTGTTATCCAGAGCAACCTGTAGTTGTAATTCTATATTTTCCTTGTATTTCTGTATTATGATGTAGCGACTTCATTTGGCTTTTACGTTTTCCCAATTGCATATTACTGTCACATCAAAGTAGAAGTCTCAGAATAATGGCTTTGCAGTCAACCAAATTTTCATAGCTCATAGCAATGGCTTTTGGTACTCATGACTGTTTCTGTCGAAAGACTAATGAAACTAATTAAAACAAATGTGTATTATAAAATTTAATTCTAATTTGAATAGGCAAGTTTCACTTCCATAATGTTTTTAAGGAAATGTTTGTAATGTAGACGTGCTTCTTTGTGTATTGTAGTTTCCATCAAGGGTTTATGTAATGTGAATCTCCCTTTGTCAGTACTCTTCCTATGCATATTGGTCATGATCGCTACAGACATGCCATAACATGTTCATGGACCCAAATGTCAGCATAACGAGATCATTAAGATGTTCAGTTGTTGTTCCTACTGCTTCCGATGAGTGTAAATAGCAGACAGATATTTGACAGATCGCATAAGCAGAGCCAGGCAAAAGGAGTGAGCGTGACTGACTGACTGGCTGGCTGAGTGGATGCTCATTGTTAAATAGCATAGTGGTTAGAGACACTGCCCGCCACACAGTAGACCGGGTATTGAATCTGGCCAGGGACAAGAAAGATTAACCGAGGATAAGCTGGCTACAAGCATCAGTAGCTACATACAGTAAACCAAACAAAAAGCCTAAAGGACAATACAGGCGCATTGGCTGAATTGTCCGCGGAGGCATGTAATTCACCACAAATGTGTTCCTGTTTACAGGTGTTTTAAAGGCCGAGCTAAAATCCACTAGTATGGAACGTTGTTTGGATCTTTGCATCTCAAAATCAACCTGTTAATGACACTATTTACTGCATTGAATAAGCTGACCAATCAGCACTTGTAAAGAATTGTCATGATAGTTCATGTACATTATTTTTACGCGTAGGGATTACACTATCATTCGTAAATACATATGTCACAGTGATTCATTGGTACGTATGTAAATATGCCTGGACAGTTGTGTTGCACACCTGTCGTTGCAGGAAAGACAGCTAAAGTACTTCGGTTGCGGCTAGAAGGAAGGGATAAATCTATTTCTTCAAGGTAGCCAAGACTGCTGGCCAGAATTTTATTTTATTTTTTTTACTAAAAAGCTAGCTGATGGATAACAACAACAAACATATAGTTATAAATACGAAATCATGTTTTTAGCTGGCCATAAAAAAGCTAGCTGGTAATGGATGGGAAACAACATTGTCTCCAATACCAACAACAAAACATGTCAAAATGACATCACTTGTTTCACTTAGACAGCTAAGTAGCAAGGTGTCATCATTTTAGTACTTAGAATTTGTAATACCGTTTTCATTGTAGGTCAATTTGCTGTTGGTCATGTGTGTAGCTGCTGTCAACATTAGCTACTTATCTTTGGGACAACAAGGTTGTCACGTCTACCCACGGGCCAGCTGAACCTGTCTTGCCCAGTTTTTCTTTCTTGCTTCACAAACGTCCGGAAGATCTTTCAAATCCATGCCAAGCGTTCACTGGTCATGCTGAATTTGTTGGAAGTCAAGTAGAGCGTTTCTGCTTCCTTGACTAAGTACGGTTATCCCCCAATGACAACACTACTCAGTATCTGCATGATCTGTCTTGCCCTTTTATAGCTCAATGGTCCTGTGCGGCGCGAGGCTCTTGCCCATTTGTGAACTGCAGCTGTCAGGCTTGAGGTGATTTATGATCTGAAGAAACCGAGCCTGTGCTGGTGCCTTAAAAGGTCTAAGATTGATTCGAATCATGGGTTTTTAAGAAAAACACTGGTTTGAATTGAGATTATTGGTGTTTATTCTGTTGCTCAAAATAATTAAATGCATACTGCTCAAAGGAAACATCTGCCATTCATGATCTTTAAGGAAATGTACATGAACTTTATGTGAAATGAAGTTACGAAGTACTACGAAGTTTATACATTTGATATATAGTGCAGTGTCATCCGTTGCTGCCTGTCTTAACCTGTTACATCCATAAAGTCTTTTTCCTCATGTTTAAATATGGCTGACCCACTAATAAGTGAGTATCAAACCGGTGTCTCAAAGGAAAGATAACATTTAGACAGCGCGACTAGAAAAATCTTGGTTGACCAAAAGCCGGTTGACCAAACAATTGGCTGGTCAACTAAATGGTGTCATCCTTAAGGGTAGTTATGAAGTGGAAAATCTCCATAATTAATCGGGAATGCAGACTTTGCATTTTCTCTGAAAATAGACATTTCCAAATGAATTCCAAAGGAAGTCATAATACATTTTGACACATTTGGGCATTTTTGGTTGGTTAAATTGGGAGTACACTTTGTAAATTATTCAGTTGGGAGTCAAATGGAATAATTGACTCCCAACTGAAGTGGAATAATTGGGATAATAATTATTCAAGCTCAATGGGATTTCTGTCTGAGGTACAATGTATTTTCAGATGGCAACATAAGTGTTATTATATCAGTTGTTAAAGAACACTGTCATTCACAAAGGCTAGCTTTACATTTGATGATGTCTGTCCATTTCAGTTTTTCTGTACTTCAGTGGTGTTACTTTCAATTAGCCTATATTTTTCTATTCTATAGATTCTATGTACGCGTTGACATTTCCATCGATGCTGGATAAATAAATTCAGTGAGGCAATTTGTTTCTAATTTTGTGTGCAAATCACATCCATAATGTTGGAGTAGCTCTACACGGTGACACAATATTTCCCAGTGTTTTGGTCTCTGCCAGCGAGTCACTCATTAATTTATGGGTGTTTGGATTCCGGTAGACTGGCTTTTATGGCCAATGTGTATGCCTTAGTCTGCCCACACTGTTTGTGTCACTTAAGGAAAACAGTCACCACATTTTAAGAAACTTAAGTTAACATTCACACAGGCTGCTCTGAATCCCACAGTGTATAGCGACACGCTTCAGGTTTTCGAAAGTTCCGCTGTAACTTTTGTCTCAGGACTTTGTTTCTTTAATAGTTTTGGTGTATGTTTGTTTTAAGCTGCTCCTCCACAGGTCTGTTGATGTTTTTGGATCATTGTCTTCACACCCCCACGTTCAAATATCAGGAGGGCTCGTTGTCTGTGCGTGGGTGGATAATGGATGTGTTTTTATTGATAGGTACTCTGGCCCCAACACTGGCAATGTACACATCATTGCTGACCTGTATGCTGAAGTCATTGGAGTGCTCACACAGTCAAAGTAAGAGTTTTTCCCCTAACCTAATTAATTGAACATGTCACTTCTGTTTTGATCTTGAATTCTTTTGCTCATTTTTTTAATGTAGTATTTTAAAGTTGTCTCAGTGTTTTGTTACTGTCATGCTTTTTTTGTGGACACCAGTGTGAATAGCTTCTGCTTTGGACAAATGCCAATTAAGGTTCTGATTTAACTGTTGAAACTGTGTCATATCCTTCTGAAAGACTTAGTCTAAGTCTGTTTAATCAAAGATGGAGTGCTGAGTTTGTGTGTGTGTGTGTGGGTTTCTCTCCAGGTTCCAGGCGGTGCGTAAGAAGTTCATCACAGAGCTGAAGGAGCTGAGGCAGAAGGAGCAGAGCCCCTATGTGGTCCAGAGCATCATCAGCCTCATCATGGGCATGAAGTTCTTCAGGGTTAAGATGTACCCAGTGGAGGACTTTGAGGCCTCCTTCCAGTTCATGCAGGTCACTACTCGTGTGTCTTAATATTAATTTAAGCACACCTTAGCAAGCCGTACCAAAACACGAACAGTAAATTATTAGTTTCTTGTCGGGCAAGTTGATTTAGTCGCATCTGATTTCCAAACCTTCATGTTTAGTGGATTCAACCATGTCTTGGAGCTACAGACGTGGATGTCCTATATTGGATGCCTGTACTGTACACCACTGTACTTGTGATGTTACCTGAGTGACTGAGTACGGTGGAGCAATGACTCTCCGCTAAACGACAGCCAGGATGTACGTTTTACTGTGGCCCTTTTGTTTGAGCTCAGCACCTCTTTGTAGCAGAGCCTCATAAAGCCAGATGAGTAACGATCAGACAGTGGATCCCTGTGCCAAGAGCCCTGAACGGAGCAGTGCCTTTTCATTAAGCTCAATTCGGCAGTAAAAAGCTCAATCCATACGCTCCCCTCTTAACAAGACCTGATTTCCCGGCGCGTTAATGGAACATGCTGGGTACTATGCAGTGGTTTATAGGTGGCACCACATCTTGCATCTGATGTGTTCTGCTTGTATACCGAAGTCTGTCTAATGGTTTTTCAGCTTGTCATTTGGGTTTTTGTTGGTGTGTTTCTCCCTCTGTCCTCATCCATGTTCCTGTCTTCCTCAGGAGTGTGCCCAGTACTTCCTGGAGGTGAAGGATAAGGATGTAAAGCATGCCCTGGCTGGCCTGTTTGTAGAGATCCTTATCCCTGTTGCAGCTGTGAGTACCAACCAGACAACGGAACATTTAAAAACTGGGGAAAGACCCACATTCCTTAGTTTGTTGTGGCTCAACAAGTTAACATTGGCATTGAGCCTTTCTGTATATGGTGGATTACACTTTGTTGCCAGGGAAGGCACACTAATTACTTACCATAGGTGGTGGTGAAATGCACTATATAGAGAATAGGGTGTTGTTTAGGTCTCATATATTGAATGACCACCCTCATTTGCTTCCTCTTCGCAGGCGGTGAAGAATGAAGTCAACGTGCCGTGCCTCAAGAACTTTGTTGAGATGCTCTACCAGACGACCTTTGACCTTAGCTCCAGAAAGAAGCACTCCTTGGTAAAGTTAGCATGTTGTCGCCATCCCGCCCTCTTCTTTATTTCCTGAGTGTTTTCCCTATTTTGTCATGTCAGTTTGTTAACTCTCAATTTTCTCCCTCACATCTCTTTCCAACGTTGCTTTTCCCTCCTTCTGTCGTGGTTGACTTGTGCTCTCTCTCCTCCAGGCACTGTATCCTCTGGTGACGTGTCTGCTGTGTGTCAGTCAGAAGCAGTTCTTCCTCAATAACTGGCACATCTTCCTCACAAACTGCCTCTCTCATCTGAAGGTACACAACACAATCCCCTCAATCACTTTTCCAACAGCCAGTAAACAATATATAGTCTTCCATGAACAACATAGATTTCATAGGACACCCTTGGTTTTATTTTTAAAGACAGCGGTTTGCCTAAATGTTGAAGTTTAGTGGGACGTAATGAAAATGTATTAAATACTATATTATGAAAAGAGATAATCTACAATGCCTATGGCATTAGGAAGTGCTAAGGAAATATTTTGGTCAAATGAAATATGTTCATTGCATAGCGAATTCTATCATGCATTACTGCTACCATTAAGAAAATGGTACTGTTCTAACATTACGTTCTTCAGCCCAGGTAAGTTGTTGTCCTAGGCTGTATTTGCAAACGCAGCTAAGTTCTGATCTTTTTTATTTTTTTTTGAGTCTTGAGCTTGAAGTGTGTACCTCAATGATCATCTTCGTTCTCCCCTGTACAACAACCCCTGCAAACCAATCACAAAGCAAACAAGCCAATTAATCATGCTCCTCTCCTCTCCTGTACCATTCTCCAGCTAGTCCAGCCCGGATGTACTGTTGTGTGACTGTCTCCACGCTCCTCAACTCTGAATTGATTCCCTTTGTTTAGATTGATTCCCTCTGATTCCATGTCGGATATGGGCTATAATTCCTATTGCTTTTGTGGTGGTAATTCTCTGACTACTCCGTTATTGAGCTCTCTTTGAGCAATCGGGTGGTAATTTGGTTGATTCCCTGTGAGATTAGATTCCCTTTGATTCCCGGGTTTTAATTTACCTTTAATTGGTGATTTAGAACAGCCTATTGGTGGTAATGCCATCGAATTTCCCATGTTTTTGTGGTCTAACCTTTATTCTCCTGGGCGAAGAGTTGTTTGGAAATGCGTTATAGGCCTTTTAAACTGTAATGATCAGATTATCAGTTCAAATGCTGATTCAGTTTAGTGCCTTGTTTTTGGGGAGCAAAACATGATACCTTTTTAACACTGTTTCAAACAAATAATGGGACCGGCTAAGATTTCTCTTAAACTAGTGGATTGTGAGTATTGTAGTCCTAACATACAGTTGTTTTTCTTCCTGGTCTCCTTTTATAGTTTCTCTCCTAACCCTATCCACACCTACTTCTCCCTGGCTTTACCCCCGGTCTGTGTGGGTGTCTGGCTGTCAGATTGTTTGCGTCTTTCTGTCTCCGTTTTCTTTCCTTTAATTTTGATTTGCCATCTATTGGACATCTTTGACAAAGTATGAAACATAAGAATATCAAGGTACATGTCAAAATGTAAGCAATATATAAGTAATATTGTCTAATATTGCCACACAGTGTTTGTATAGTAGTCTTACTATACAACATTGTTGGTGGATATTTGGGTTTTGATATGCGTCCTATTACTGCTGTTGTGTTCCATACTTTGCCTCTCACTCTGCCTAATATGGGACTGATTCAGGTGGATATAAATCAGTTGGTAGTGAGGGGTTTTGTCACACGTCATTTTTGGAGTTATTATATTTTGTCGCTCAGTTCTCTTTCTAACCTGCATGTCTCCCCTCCCCACATCCTCACACTCCTTGTCTTCTGTCATTTTGTCTCTCTGACGTTGTCACTCGCTCCAGATGCCGTCTAACAACAGCATCAGAAAGCAGATTGAGACGCTGCAGGTGAGTTTGTCCAGTGTCATGAATCCCCCCTTTTTTGAACGCCATCCCGAGGGAATGAAACCCTTTAGCCAGGAGCAACAAGGCGCTAGACTGAAACTGGTGGTTGTCTTCAACTGAAAATAAACAGGAGAAAATATCGTTCAAAGTAATGGTTGGACACTGTTAGTTGCTTTTTGGATTCAACAAGGGCTCTATGGCTTGGCTGTTGTGTATGTTTACAGCATTGTCCTGAGGGTGAGAACAGAGCGATCTGAATCATGCTGACGACTGAATAACATTCTCAGGCTCCTTCCTTTCTCCTTGATGGACATGAAAGTATGTAGCCTGGAAGAGGTTGTTGGTAGTTTTGAGGACAACCAGATGGATGTTGTTGTCTTAATTCAGAGGCCTGTAGAGCGCCATGCAGCATTTCTTGTTATAGATCCTGAGAGGCTGTCCCCAGATACACCCAATTCTCTTATCGGCGTGGTTGGCTTGTGGCGGTGTGCTGCGAACTGGCAGCTTCATGGCCCACAGAGGGGTGGAAAGGTCACTGGGTACCCTTGAAAGATTCCTTTATATTGGCTGTCAGCAGTGTTGATGTTGGAGCGCATGTTGCTGCCATGGGTTTAATGTGCAGCGCTGTGTATTGCACCTGTAGTCACAGGTTCTGTGAACACTCAGCTGTACAAACACTACGCGGTGGTTGGAACATCACAGACTACGGCTAGCATAACACGGTGTACCTACTATAAATAACCAGACTCACTGAAAATTATTTATTCTGTTACTGAAATAATTACCAGAATCTTTTCAATCCGTAGTGTAGGATGATTCATAAATCCGGAATGTAATTAGTTTGTACCAGATGTATGAATGCTGACATGTCATCAGATCTGAAACGGGCTCATTATCTAATCACAGATCTGCTTTCTGTGAATCATATTATTACCAAGGCACTTTTCAAACGTGACTGAGGCGTAAATCAAGCCGCATATATCGCCTCATCCAGTCCACCAGGCCAGCCTGATGGTTTGCATGTCAGATCCCTGCAGACTGCTGTCTTTCACAGCAGGAACACGTCTCCTCGTCCTTTCAGATGGGTGAACAATGTGGTGAGTAGGCAGGCGTTCTAAACGTTCTCCATCCGACCCTTTAGAACAAAGATCCCAAGATGTCCCGTGTGGCGCTGGAGTCGCTCTACAGACTGCTGTGGGTCTACATCATCAGAATCAAGTGTGAGAGTAACACGGTCACACAGAGGTCAGTACTGGCTCGCTCCTAGACAGGTCAAGGGTTTCACCTCTACATGAAATGAACTGACCCAGTCAGAATCACAGTTAAAACAGTGCCCACATCACTCCTTTTGCAGAACCAGAACCCCATTAATTCTTAGAGCTTATCCTAGTCCTCAGTGTTTTCCCATTAAACTATGTAATTCCCTCTTGTTTTCTGCAGCCGGCTGCTCAGCATTGTTTCAGCACTTTTCCCCAAAGGTTCCCGCAGTGTGGTGCCGAGGGATACGCCCCTCAACATCTTCGTCAAGATCATCCAGTTCATAGCTCAGGTATGTTTTAGGAAACCTCCATGGTCTAATGACTCCTGCAGGAAATTGCAGAGGAGTAGGTCAAGGCTTGTATCCTATACGTGATTATTATGTTGTGGCTCGTTTTCCAGGAAAGGCTGGACTTTGCTATGAAGGAGATCATTTACGACCTCCTTTGTGTAGGGAAATCTCACAAGACCTTCACCATCAACCCAGAGGTATGAGATGGCCGAGGCTGGAGAAGACTGTAACGTTCCAATCGTCCTCTGTTATAGCAGCCTAGATCCTCTCTGACTGTTTCGTTTCTCTGCATCTGTGTTTTCCAGAGGATGAATATTGGCCTCAGGGCCTTCCTGGTCATAGCTGACAGTTTGCAGCAGAAGGATGGGGAGCCTCCGATGCCAACCACAGGGGTCATCATGCCTTCAGGAAACACCCTGCGCGTCAAGAAGATCTTCCTGGCCACCACCCTCACTGACGAGGAGGCCAAGGTCATCGGTAAGTCAACCACTCCGTGCTCCGCCCTGGTCACAGAAGGCCAGTACTACTCAGCTGTGACTCAGGGATCACTGGCTTT
>JACXGI010001862.1:65183-83849 GCA_016801175.1 Esox masquinongy
TGTGTGTGTGTGTGGGTGTGTGTGTGTGTGTGTGTGTGTGTGTGTGTGTGTGTGTGTGTGTGTGTGTGTGTGTGTGTGTGTGTGTGTGTGTGTGTGTGTAGGCATGTCACTATACTACCCTGCTGTGAGGAAGGCCCTGGACAACATCCTGCGTCACCTAGACAAGGAGGTGGGCCGCTCCATGAGCATGACCAGCGTCCAGATGTCCAACAAGGAACCTGAGGACATGATCACGTAAGTGCCTGTGAAATGTGTGTTTTACCGGGTGTGTTTGTCCTCTGCACATTGGTGAACTCCCTCTTGTGTTGCAGGGGGGAGAGGAAGCCAAAGATCGACCTGTTCCGCACGTGTGTGGCGGCCATCCCCAGACTGATCCCAGACGGCATGAGCCGACAAGACCTCATTGAGCTGCTGGCCAAGTAAGGACCCTCATTCACATGTCACTCCTCTCCGGAGAGAGTTGATCAGTCTTGCTGAAGGTTTCTGTTTCCAGCGTCACACGGTTTGTGTCCTCTGTCCCCCTGCCCAGGCTGACCATCCACATGGATGAGGAGCTGCGTGGCCTGGCCTTCACCACCCTGCAGGCCCTGATGGTGGACTTCCCAGAGTGGAGGGAGGACGTGCTCTCCGGCTTTGTCTACTTTGTCGTGCGCGAGGTCACCGACGTCCATCCCACCCTGTTGGACAACGCCGTCAAGATGCTGCTGCAGCTCATCAGCCAGTGGAGGCAGGCCGTCCAGACCAGCAACAAGAGCCACGAGGCCCAGGTCAGCTCAGACTGGGTTTAATACCGTGGCGTCTTCTGTGGTCCGGGTTCCTGTGCCGTCCGCTCAGTGTGTTTCGTAAAGGGCTTCGAACACCTTGCCATTTGTGGCTGTAGGGCAGCTGAGGGATTAGAGCATCAGGCAAATAACTGTAAGGTCTTCCTCCGAGCAAGGCCGTTATTCGCTGTCAGGTTGTTGCTGGTAATGAGAACACGTTCTGCTTGAGCCCTGCTGAACTGGTACTGTACTGTAAATAGTTGTTTTATTGTGTGTTATGACTTTTTGTGTAACAAAGTGACCATTTGTGTTTGTGTGCTCCAGCAGGGCCCTGGCAGCGGCACGCCTCTCCCCCTGGAACGCTCTCCTCTGTGGGGGGTGCTGCATGTGGTGGAGGGCCTGGCTCTGGTGGTGCTGTGCAGCTGCCGCCCTGCTACCCGCAGGCTGGCCGTTAACGTCCTCAAAGAGGTCCGAGCCCTCCACACCGCTCTGGGAATCGCCAAGGTAACTACACGCTCGGACAGGCGAGGCGGGGGTCTGAATGGAACCCTTCTACTGTGTAGGCATGTTTGTACTGTCTCAGTAATACTCAGGCGTCACTAACTGTTTCTGTCCATCAGGGAGACGAGGAGTTGGCCATAGATGTTATGGACAGAGTCAGTGCGTCTGTGCTTGAGAGCTTCATCCACCTGACTGGAGCTGACCAGGTAAGAATGGCTAAGCTGTTGTGGAATCGTGTACACACAAACACATTGGTTTTACTACCAAGGTTAAGACCGGCAATTTAGTGCCCTTTATAAATAAGTAATTTACCTAACCTTAAAATCAATAACCCAACTTTTAAGCCTCATAACCTAACCCTAACTCTTAAGCCTAACCCATAATGCCTCAATTGAAGCCCTAAATTTTAACCTCAGATAAAACTGTGAGGCCAAATGTCCTCACTTTGAATGTTTTTTCTTGTTTCACTATCGTAGTTGTAAAACACGTTCAGTCTCTCATTCCCTCCTGCTTTCTGTCCTGCAGACCAACCTCCTTTACTGTCCCAGCGGTATTGACCTGCAGACGCTGGCAGAATGGAGCTCGTCTCCCATTAGCCACCAGTTCGACGTGGTCAGCCCGTCGCACATCTGGGTGTTTGCCCACGTGACGCAGGGTCAGGACCCCTGGGTCATAAGCCTGTCCAGCTACCTGCGCCAGGAGCACCTGCCCAAGCATTGCCCCACCGCGGTCAGCTACGCCTGGATGTTTGCCTACACACGCCTCCAGCTGCTCTCTCCACAAGTGGACATCAAGTACGTCACCAGGCCGTGTTAATGGACTTCTCTCGTGTGTGTCTCACATTTACATTTTTAAAAGGCCGCTCAGAATGTGGTTGCAATCTGAGCGCTCGGGTGCAGGATGATGTCACCCTCTCTCATGTATGGGGGCCGAATGGCTAACACCATTGCTGAAGGATGACATCATCCTTATATATGCCGGCTTTGTATGAAGTTATGGGCCCTTTGGGGACAAGAGTTGGTGCTTGTCTTAGAATGTGCTTGTTCTACACTGCAAGTGTATTATGGGTATTATTTCAAAGATATTTTCATATCACCTGCCAGGAAATCACCTCTGATCTTTGCTCTCTGACCTGTGCCCCTGCAGCAGCCCTATAAATGCCAAGAAGGTTAACAGTCTGAGCAGCAGTAGTGACTCATACGTGGGGCTATGGAGGAACTACCTTATCCTCTGTTGCAGCTCCGCCACCTCCTCCCCCAACTCCTCCTCATCCTCCACCTCCGGCTCCGTCCGCTGCTCCCCGCCTGAGACGCTGGCGTCTACGCCGGACAGTGGCTACAGCTATGACTCAAAGGTCAGATAGCGGGCCTTTCATACAGTTTTGCGTGTCTCATGTGGCTAGCGATACGGCCCGTGGCAAGTTTCTCTTCCAATTTCCTCCAGTTGGAGATTTGTGAATGGTCTATTTTCACGTGGGATGTCTCTTCGTTTCAGATTATTGGCACTCCGTCCCCCTCATCCCTGTTCAAACACGTCGTCCCGATGATGCGCTCTGAGAGCATGGACATCACTGAGTCTCTCGTCCTGGGGCTTGGCCGGACCAACCCCGTGGCCTTCAGGTGAGGACCTCTGCACGTCTGCTGACGGTCGTCTTATGGGAGTTGTCTGATGGTGTCCTGCTCTGCGTGTTGCGTGGTTAGCAGAATGCTAGCCACAGTGTGTGGTCAGCAGGTTTGTCCAGAGCATGTCCTCACATGTATTGTGTCTTCCAGAGAGTTAATAGAGGAGCTGAACCTCATCATTAAGGAGGCTCTGGAGAGGAGGCCAGAGGTGGGTGCAGCTCAGTGACCTGAAACAGCTCATTCAGTCATCCGTCTAACAACCACTGCTCACTGCCCACTGTTCATCTCCCTGGTTGTAGAACATGAAGCGACGCAGGCGCCGTGACATCCTCAGGGTCCAGCTGGTCCGGATCTTTGAGCTGCTGGCTGATGCTGGAGTCATCAGTCAGACGTGAGTGGACATCAGACCCGTTCGGACCAGTCCGAAGTTGCCACATCAATGCAAATGGTTATGGGATCCTTGTAGAGAATCATGGGCCTTCGGTCTTTTGACTCACCCTGTGTGTGTGTGTGTGTGTGTGTGTGTGTGTGTGTGTGTGTGTGTGTGTGTGTGTGTGTGTGTGTGTGTGTGTGTGTGTGTGTGTGTGTGTGTGTGTGTGTGTGTGTGTGTGTGTGTGTGTGTGTGTGTCTGTGTGTGTGTCTGTACCTGTACCTGCAGTACGAGTGGAGGTCTGGATGGAGAGAGTCACTCTCTGAACTCTACCCTGTTGGAGTATGTGGATCTGACCAGACAGCTGCTGGAGGCAGAAAATGACAAAGACTCAGACACCCTGAAGGACATCCGCTGCCACTTCAGCGCCCTGGTGGCCAATATCATCCAGAACGTCCCAGGTACACACATGCTTGCGTACACACCGCGCACTGTGACGTGTCGTAAACTGTGTGTTGGGTCGGTGTTTTGACTTGGATGTGTTCCCACCAGTTCACCAGAGGAGGACCATCTTTCCCCAGCAGTCTCTGAGACACAGTCTGTTCATGTTGTTCAGCCACTGGGCCGGGCCGTTCAGCATCATGTTCACCCCGCTGGATCGCTACAGCGACCGCAACATGCAGATCAACCGGCACCAGTACTGTGCACTCAAGGTACAGCCATCTGTTCTGACAAGACCGTTGTCGAGGTCACTCTGTAAACCACGGTCAGGAAACTGGACACAGCCCGACAGTCAGGGCAACTTAATTCCAATCATTATTTCACAACGGTTTTACGCTCCAAAATGACCCAGTTAGTGGTTGTGTATGAAAACATCATGCCTTAATCACAGTAGATATGGTATGAGCTGGCCGACCTCTAGAAGTCAGTCCTCACCGTTGTGGTATGTAGTTTTGCCGGCTCCCGTCTGTACACCCCACCCATGCCTGTGTGGTTGACATGTGTTTGCCATGTAGGCCATGTCTGCTGTGTTGTGCTGCGGTCCAGTTGCTGACAACGTGGGCCTCTCCTCAGATGGCTACCTTTACAAGTGGCTGGACAACATCCTGGACTCCCAGGACAGGAAGGTAAGAGGGACTATACACCCCCACCCCCACCTGGATGACCTTGCCCTGACCCCGTCGTCTGCACTAAAACGTAGCAGAGCCGGATCATGTGGCGCGTTCACCAGTTCAGTGATTTAGGGCAGTGTGGAGAAGTGGAAGGAGATTTGCTCAACTGCCTCCCTGAGTTCAGTGTTAGGTCTTTGCGCTGATAATCAATACGCCTTCCCCTGTAGGTGCACCAGTTGGGCTGTGAGGCTGTGATGCTGCTATTGGAGCTGAATCCAGACCAGAGTAACCTGATGTTCTGGGCCGTGGACCGCTGCTACACTGGGTCACGGCGCGTGGCGGCCGGCTGCTTCAGGGCCATCGCCAACGTCTTTCACAACAGGCACGTCTCTTCTCTTATTGTAGCGCGTGTGGTCCTCTGTGCAACAACTGCCTACTTACAACATAAACCTACTGAGTAACATTTCCTACTAATTAATGGATTGTCCAAGCTGGACAATTTGTTATGTCTACCACGTCTGTAAGTTTTAATTCTTCCTGTAGAGACCAGCTGACAAAAGCTGTACTAACTGTACAAATCCTTCTCTTTGTGTGTTTGTTTTGCCATTTGAATAGAAGTTGAGTGAACTGTAGAATTTAGCAACATGGAGAAAACCTGCTTCAATAAATTCTGCATTTTAGGCTGTGCTTTTGTATCCACCAAAAATTATTTTAAGTAATTTCACTATTACTACTGATATATTATGGACATTCTGGAAATGGAAATACTCCGGAGGAGGATGAGCTGGCCAATCAGTAACCTAGTGAAGGATAATCTGGCCAATCAGTAACCTAGTTAAGGATGAGCTGGCCAATCAGTAACCTGGTGAAGGATGTGCTGGCCAATCAGTAACCTAGTTAAGGATGAGCTGGCCAATCAGTAACCTAGTGAAGGATGTGCTGGCCAATCAGTAACCTAGTGAAGGATGAGCTGGCCAATCAGTAACCTGGTGAAGGATGAGCTGGCCAATCAGTAACCTAGTGAAGGATGAGCTGGCCAGTCAGTAACCTAGTGAAGGATTAGCTGGCCAATCAGTAACCTAGTGAAGGATGAGCTGGCCAATCAGTAACCTAGTGAAGGATGAGCTGGCCAGTCAGTAACCTAGTGAAGGATTAGCTGGCCAATCAGTAACCTATTGTAGGATGAGCTGGCCAGTCAGCACTATACCTACATTAATATTTTATTAACATATTACACACCCTTCTGTTGTTGGCACAAAACATTCCAACACATTAAACCTATTTCAATTATACTTAAAACCATTTTGCTCATATTGTAGGTACTGATGTCACATTTCATAAGTCTTAACTGAAAGGCTATAATGTCTCTAATCTATAACGTACTAGTACTGATTGGAATGGCATGTTTTCCAGGGATTACCAGTTTGATACTGTGGTGCTGCTCAACCTAATCCTGTTCAAGGCAGCTGATTCATCCAGAGACATCTATGAGGTGGCCATGCAGCTGTTGCAGGTTCGTTTGCCACTTTTCTCAACGTGTACGGCTCTGTGTCCACTGGCATGTTTCAATTTTTTTTTTTTTTTTTTGCTTGTACTAAATGTTATTTTTCAGTGTTCTGTATTTTTTTGTACTCAATGTGTTTTCCCCAGATCTTGGAGCCCAAGCTCTTCCGTTACGCTCATAAATTAGAGATCCAGAGAACAGATGGGATTCTGACCCCTCCCTCTCCCCTGCCTCACCTCTACTCCATCTCCTACTACCAGTTGTCTGAGGAGCTGGCCCGGACCTACCCGGAGCTCACCCTGCCCATTTTCTCAGGTCTGCACCAACAAACCAACACATTACACTCTAGTCTGGTTTGTTGGGAAGATGTCTGATGACACCTCTGTTAGGGGGGAGTATTGTGTTATTTGAGATGCAGGCGCCAGCTTTGACATTTAGCAGATAGATTTGATGTCCTGATGACTGTTTCCACCCAGAGGTAAGCCAGCGCATCCAGACAGCGCACCCTGGTGGTCGCCAGGTGATGCTTCACTACCTCTTGCCGTGGATGAACAACGTGGAGCTGGTGGACTTCAAGCCTTCGCTTCGGCGACAGGAGGAGGCGCCCGCGGGTGAGGAGGAGGAGGATGCCCGGGAGCGTGACTTGATGATGGTCAACAGCCGCCGCTGGCTCCGAGGGGAGGGCTGGGGCTCCCCGCACGCCACAACCATGGTGCTCAACAACCTCATGTTTATGACCGCCAAGGTACGACCGCAACCTAACCGCAACACGCTCAAAATACATTGGAGAAGATAGTGTGTGTTTGCTGGAACCGTGTTGTTCTTCTGTGTGTTCAGTACGGGGATGAGTTTGCCTGGTCAGAGATAGAGAACGTGTGGACCACCCTGGCAGACAGCTGGCCAAAGAACCTCAAGATCATCCTGCACTTCCTGATCAGCATGTCAGGGGTTAACAGTGAGCCCAGCCTCCTGCCCTATGTGAGTTGGGTTCATACATTATCCTCTCTCCCGCCCTACTGTTGGTCAATCCAGTTCATACATTATCCTCCCCCTGCTACACATCAGTCCAGTTCATTCATTATCGTCTCTCCGTCACACACCTCCCATGTCCAACCATTATTCTGCTGTCGTGTGTGTGTGTGTGTGTTCAGGTGAAGCGGGTGGTGGTGTACCTGGGCAGAGATAAGACTATGCAGCTACTGGAGGAGCTGATGTGTGAGCTGGACCTGACAGACCCAGTGAGCTCAGCTGTCACTCATATGGACAACCCCCCCTACTACCGCATCACCTCCAGCTACAAGATCCCCTTGGTCACCTCAGCAGGTAGACACAGTCACATCGGAGCCCACCTACCTGCTTTCAGAACGTTAAACGCAATGCAGAACAAATTGTTCTTGTCATGTTGTTGAATGTGTTTATAATAGAAATAAGGCCCTTAGGGTTGGTGCTTTGGCCTTATACCACCTCAGAGTCAGACAAACTAACTAGAAATATTCAAGCCCTCAACTTATTTGCCGTCATTGGTCTTGCAGCTTTTTGGTCCAAGTCTAACAGATACTTAAGATGAATAACTCTTAAGACATTACCATTAAACAAAAAGATAATGGATAATTTAAAACAACAAAATATTTGCAAATGTATCACTTAATGTACATCGTCACAGCGCCCTAGCAACGGCGGAAATGGAGACAGACCACACAATCTACTTCAGTTGACATACATTCATGTAGATTACATTAAGTGCTGAGCGTTGTAGATGAACGGACATTAGCAGTCATGAAAGCACAGCCCCCCCGTCCCCCTTGTCGTTTCTAACCTACTTATTCACCCATCTACTCCCTCTGGGACTGTTTGACTCCGTGTATGACCGTCTCATTAAGCCGTACTGACGTGGTGTCATGTTCCCACCCACCTCCCGCACCTTGTCGTGTTGCCATAGCTCCTAGATGCCTTTCCCGGTCTCTGTCCGCAGGAACCACTTCCAGCAGTAACACCATGGTGCCGGGAGCAGAAGGTCACCACGACACCAGCAAGAACAAAGACCCCAACATGGACGACAGGTATGACGTGGATCACTTCGCACACGCGCACACAGTCTCAGACACAGACACGCGGCCCCTCCCAGTGAGACTGCAGCTGTCCCTCTCTGTCCCCTCCAGTTATGTTCATCTGGACATCTACAGCGGTCTGAACAGTAACCTGAACCGCCAGCACCACCGCCTGGAGTCTCGCTACAGCAGCAGCTCTGGAGGATCCTACGAGGAGGAGAAGAGTAAGAGACACCGCCCGGCTGATCTCCACCCTGGTTTCAATATACGTTTGCAAACGTCCATGTCGCCACAGCTGTTAATCCCCTGTTGTACCCAGGTGATTCCATGCCGCTGTACGCTAACTGGCGTCTGAAGGTGATGGACCACAACCGTCCAGAGCCGCTCCCCTTCCCGCCCACAGGGGGCTGCTGGTCCCCTCTGGTGGACTACCTGCCAGAGACTAATACCCCCGGAGTACCCCTCCACAGGTAACCTCTACCCCCTTCACTCCTCTGGCCTCCGTTGGACCTCCTGGTCCCGGCTTGACCGTCTGTCGCGGTGTTTCTCAGGTGCAACATCGCTGTGATCCTACTGACTGACCTCATAGTGGACCACGGGGTCAAGGTGGAGTGGAGCGCCTACATTCACCTCCTGCTGCACTCCATCTTCATAGGTAACTCACCTCTCGCCTGTATAGAGCTGGCCAGTTGACAACAAGCAGGCAAACCCGGTCCATTTTCCGGTGTTCATTGTGCCTTGTTCTTCATCCCCCCCAGGGTTTGACCACCAGCACCCCGAGGTCTACGAGCACTGTAAACGCCTGCTGCTTCACCTTCTTGTCGTCCAGGGAACCAACAGCAGCGTCCAATCCCTGGCCTCTGTGCTACTGCGCAACCGGGAGTACAACGACCCCAAGGTGCTGACTGTGAAGCCGCCGCCCCACCAGTTCAACCTCACAGGTCAGTATTGCTCTGTAAAACCTGAGGAGGAGAGGAGCTGAAGAGAGGATTCAGTTGTTGGTGAATGTATTGGAAGCCTTGGGTTTGTCTTAAATTTAAAATTAAGTTAATATTTTAATATAAATTAACGACAAAAGGCTTGGAAAAAAAATGTAAACACCCCAAAACAAGTATCTGGGTTTATTGCTTCACTGAGTTTTCTGCACCTTCTACTGGAAATGTGTCCCACTGTTCTAGTTTTCCCATGTTTAAGGGGTATACTCCAGAAACTATTTTTTTCAGTTATTGCTAAAGGATTTCATAATGACTTGCACACATTCAAGGACCCGAATATCAAAGGCCGTGAAGCTACTTATCAAAGCTTCCTTGTGTTTAATGGTTGGAATGGTATTTATTAAATTGAGTGCATAATTTATTACAGATGTGTATGTTGATAGAGTTTTGGTTTTAGAGAAAGCATTTCCTCCATTAGTTTTTTGGCTTATTTAACTCCCTCCTACTGCAGTGGACTCCTCCAGTTTTTACCGACAACCAAATAAGGCATTTAAAGAAAAGTTAGCAAAACAATTAAACAGCTTCTGCAATGTAAAATCAAATCGCAGTGTGGCGACAACTTTCATTTCAATTATCAATTTCCTTTCAACCTTTTTGAAAAGGGAGTTACTTAACCAAGTTTGCAATTATCTTTCGCTGAACCCGTGTCTTCCTTTGCTGTGTTTTGTGCTGTGTTCTGTATTGTTCCTTAAGCCCAGAAGGGGGCAGCAGAGATCCTCAGGTGCTCCCCTGTTCACAGATCAGTTCATGAAGTCTCATGTGTCCATGGTAACCTATTCACCGGCCCAGAATCTCTGTTTTCATGTGCTTTTGTATATGTTGCTCATGCAGGAGTGTGTGACTTTGTGCCAGACTACCAGCCGTCTCCCATGACAGACTCAGGCCTGAGCTCCAGCTCCACATCGTCCAGCATCAGCCTGGGTGCCGGAGGAACGCCCCTGCCTCACCTCACCCCGACCCTGATCAATGAGGTGGATGTCACCGCCGAGCAGGACGAGAAGGTCAAAGCCCTCATTGAGTTTGTCACTTCCAGGTGAGCAATACTTTACTATACTGGAGCCTACGCTTGCTGTTCATATTGGATGTGTCTCTTGGTCATCGGAGCTGTTTGTATCAGTCTGCTGTGTGTTGGACTATCATGACTAACTTCATCCAATCCATGTGCCTGGTCTCACGCTTGCAGCCGTGTCTGAGCAGATGGGTATGGTTGGATTGCATGTGTTTGAGTTGAAGTTCACCGGTACATTCAGATTCTTTGGGTCTTTCGGGGTAATCATTTTAGGGTTTGACGTGCTGTGTGTTGAAAGTTGTAACTTCTCTTGTTACCTGCAATAAATGTGTCTTTCTGTTGGTCCTGCAGGAAGCGGGGTCCCCTGTGGAACCACGAGGATGTGTCACCCAAGAACCCCCACATAAAGAGTGCTGACCAGCTCAGCGTGTTCCTCAGACATGTAGTGACTGTCTTCAAACAGTCCGAGTCAGGTTAGTGTGTTTGCCGGAGACAGTGGCGAAAGATGGAGGAGAGAGTTTCTGCTTAAAGACCAGCGGGTTCGAATCCATGCTGCAGCAGTACATGTGCGCTGAAGTCGGCGCCTTAGACCGCTTCCCGATTTTCTTATTTCTCTCTGTTGCCTCTCTGCCTTTCCTTAACACAATGTGTTTGTGTGGCAGGTTTCCAGCTGGACCAGTTGCTCAGTGAGGTCGCCCTGCAGACCGCCCTGTCCTGCTCCTCTCGGCACTATGCAGGCCGATCCTTCCAGATCTTCAGGGCTCTCAAACAACCTCTGACAGCTGCCACTCTTTCTGCTGTCCTGTCACGCCTTGTAGAGACAGTGGGAGATCCTGGTGAGGAAGCACAGGTGAGTCAGTCTGTTTCAGGACAACCCCCTCTAAATAAGACATCTGCCTCAAGTCTGTTACCACTACCTTCTGATCTCAGATCAGAGAGGGTGTAGCTGTTCATACATGCCCCCCCCGGCGGATTAGCCTCTCTGACCTCGGATAGGCGTCGTGTCAGGAAGCACTATAAGGATTTGTCCGGACTGTTGACCTCTGACCCTCATTCCCCTCAGGGTTTTGTTATCGAGCTGCTGCTGACTTTGGAGTCAGGGATCGACACGCTTGCTGACACCGTGAAGAACTATGACCTTCTCATCGCCTTGGCACAGTAAGCGGCTGACCAGTTCACACTTCCTCAGCACGCGCAGCTTTGAGACCCCGCGTTAGTCAGGTACTGAGTTGGCTTTGCTTTGTCCTGCAGGGCCTCTGCTCCTGAGCACTCGCTGGGGGCTAAGTTTGCAGCCAATAGGAAGAGCACGGGCCAGCTGAATTTGAGTAGTGGGGGTCTGTTCCTCCCGGGTCACTACCCGCACGGCCACGCCCGCAGCAACTCCCTCCGCGCCAGCCTCATGGGCGACCGCAAGGGCGACCGCCGCCGCAGCAACACCCTGGACGTCGCCGACCGCCTCGGCGGTAGCCACGGCAACCTGGCCCGAACGCGGAGCTTGTCGTCGTTGCGGGAGGGCGGAGGAGGGGGCCCCGGCGGGGAGGCCAGCCCTCCTGTGGACCCATCCAACCTGATGGCCACGGTGTTCTGGATAGCCACCTCCCTCCTGGAGTCGGACTACGAGTTTGAGTACCTGCTGGCCCTGCGGCTGCTCAACAAGCTACTGGGCCAGCTGCCCCTGGAGAAGGCCGACAGCAGGGAGAGGCTGGAGAGGGTGCAGGCCAAGCTGAAGTGGTACAGCTTCCCCGGCCTGCTGCAGCTCTTCCTCAAGGGCTTCACCTCAACGTCCACCCAGGAGCTCACCATCCACCTGCTCAGCAAGCTCATCAGCGTCTCCCGACACACTCTGGTCGACCCCTCCCAGGTGGCAGGTAAGAGAGCAGGTATTGATCCCATTGATTTCATCGAGCTCCAAGTTCCTGGCTCCATCCCTGGTAAATGGCACTAATCCCTCCCAGGCTAGGGCCCGCTTATGGGAATTGAGCAGTTTACCGTCTTTACACAGGAGAATGACATTCATTTGATCGTGACGTTGATCTTTTGCCCTCTCCTTATTTGATCCTGGCGCCTCTGTCCGTTGCCGTCTCCTTGTAGGTTTCCCTCTGAACATCCTGTGCCTGCTGCCTCACCTCATCCAGCACTTCGACAGCCCAACACCGTTCTGCAAGGAGACGGCTGACAAGATAGCTAAGGTGTGTGCCGAGGAGAAGACGGCCACGCTGTCCAACAAGTCGGCCACGCTGTCTAACCTGGCGCATATGATGACCCTGTACAGCACCCACAGCTACTCCAGAGACTACAGCAACTGGATCAACGTGGTGTGCCGCTACCTGCACGACGCCTTCCCTGAGATCACCTTCAATCTGGTCACCTACCTGGCCGAGGTAAGTTCCCGCAACAGCGGGCCCGCGGACGATCGAAGCGGCCAATTGATTCACAGTTATCCTCTTGTTACCTTGAATTGGTTGTTTTTGACGAGCTGGCGGATGTCCTGCATCCAGGATGGCCAATGGGAGAGCCCGTTCATAACTCTTCCCCTCTCTTCTGCAGTTGCTTGAGAAGGGCCTACCCAGCATGCAGCAGTCCCTGCTACAGATCATCTACAGCCTGTTGAGTCACATTGACCTTTCAGCTGCACCCGTCAAACAGTTCAACCTGGAGATCATGAAGATCATTGGCAAATACGTCCAGGTGAGACCTGGTTTGTCCATTTCAGAATTCAACGCTGATGTTTACGGCATCCGTCTCTGAGAAGTTTTAGAGAGAAGGAATGAGAGATACAGACATAGAACTGCCTGGCACAGACACCGTTCCTCCCGTGGCTCGTTCATGTCAGCTGACAAGGCTTTCATGTCCTGGAGAGAGAGAGTGTAACTGACTATCTGAGCAAGAAAGCCAGAATGTCCCCCTGTCTACAGACTGATTCATTTGGAAGAATAGTATATTAAAGCAGGTCATGGAACTCATGGCATATAGACCCAGCCAGCCATGGCTCTTTATGGAAGGGCCTTTTACCAGCCCTGAGCCCTGGGCCCTAACTGCTCATTCAGACTGGGCTGCAGCTTACAACCCACCCAGCCACAGGACATTCCACCACTCACCGACCTACACAGCTTTTGTACAAGTGGATTCTTTCTTTAGTGTACATGTGCGTGCTTGAATAAAGACCATTCATTCAGAGATTCATTCAGAGTTCTTTCAAGGTCACTTGTAAGGGACGTCCAAAAGGACTGAGTTGGATTGAATGCCATATCACAGGGGCTCAGCCTTTGCCTAGAATCCGATTTTTGGGGGGGAAATAGGTGATGGACAATACAATTCTTTACCTTCCAGAAAGTTAAGGTGTAAAACTGTGAAATGTGTGAATTTATTGACAATCTAATCGACATAACATGAATGTGTTCCCTAGAGCCCATACTGGAAGGAGGCCCAGAACATCCTGAAGCTGGTGGTGTCTCGGTCGGCCAGCCTGGTGGTGCCAGATGAGATGCAGCGCTCCTACAGCACGGAGTCCTCTGGATCCCCAGAGATCGCCTTCACTCGGATATTCAACAACTCCTCTAAGGAGCTGCCCGGCAAGACGCTGGACTTCCACTTTGACATCTCAGAGGTGAAGTCTTGCCTGCTGAATGTGTGAACTGATGGTTTTATGGCTGTGCTTTGGGTTTTATATTGTAACTTCTCTTTTTATGAAGCTGTAATATGCTTCTATGCTAAGCTAATACATGTTAGTGCTAAAGTGATTTTCTCATGTTCTTACCTGCTCTCACTTCATCTTGTCAACTTTTCACCCTTCTGTTTTTCTTTCCATGTTTCTCCATCACTGTTCACCTTGACCCCTTGCCTTTCAGCAAAAAGTAACAGACCCGTGTAATCACTATTACTAACTGTTTTAATCTTTGACCCCCAGACGCCCATCATAGGGCATAAGTATGGGGACCAGCGCACAGCTGCGGGGCGGAATGGGAAGCCGCAGGTCATCGCTGTGACGCGAAGCACGTCTTCCACGTCCTCTGGATCCAACTCCAATGGCCTGGTGCCTGTCAGCTGGAAGAGGCCTCAGCTCTCCCAGGTACCTCCAGCCGATCAATATGATGAAACCAGGCCTGATGTCAAACATTGGTATGCAACGGGCATTTTGTTCATGTTATTTTTTTATTGTCTCGTTTCAGAGGAGAACTAGAGAGAAGCTCATGAATGTTCTCTCTCTGTGCGGTGCCGAGTCGGGCATTCCCAAGAATCCTTCTGTAAGACACCCTGCATGTCAAACTGTGAGCGAGCATGGCCAGCGATTTAGTGGTCAACTTCAACAAACACGTCCCATCACTGCATGTGATCAGGGAACCGCTTACTATAACCAGGCTGTCTCTGTCTGGGTTTAGGTGGTGTTCTCATCCAACGAGGACCTGGACTCAGGCGACCAGCAGACCAGTCTGATCCCCACAGTGGAGGAGGCGGTAAGGGAGGAGGAGGTTCAGGGGGAGGACGCAGGAAGTGAGCAGCAGTTTGGAGTCTTCAAGGACTTTGACTTCCTGGATGTGGAGCTGGAGGACGCAGAGGTGAGGGCCGTGTACTGTCTCTACACACATGCCTTTCTGTACACACTATACCGTATCAAGCCACTTACAAAGGTCACTGTTATTGTGCCGTCCTTTTGGACGACGTTGTCGATTGGAGATTGTAAACGGTTTGTTTCAGTGTGTGTGATTGTGTGCGTCTTAACATTGCCGTATGAGTGTCATCGTATGACTTCTCTTCCATGTTGTCATATATCTGTCCCCACTTCTTCTTTCTAACCCACCTGTTACCTCTCCTCATCCCGCAACAAGGAGCTGCAGGTATGTATTTGGTCCAGGTTGTTAGAGCGGCCCTTCGCCACGCCCCCCGTGTCTCTGTCAGTGATGTGATTGTTGTAATCCTGTAGAAGCACCGGTTATGCCAATCTACATCCCATAAAGCATGCCACAAAAATGTTTATTTTGGTTCATGGTCAATGTAGTCTGCACTCTGTCATTCAGTTATACCTTTGTGAAATGTTTGGGTGTCTGAAATGGCTGAGGTCAAAAGGCTTTGGAGGACAGGCGTTGTCACGTCCCGTGACCTCATACACAGCTCTTAGATGGCATGTTAGCGGCGTACTGTGTTGTGGACGTGTGCTGTTGTGATCCATCTGACCGCGCCTCCTCAGTTGGTCCTTTCCGGCACCTGACGTGTGTTTCTGGGTGTCCTGCAGGGCGAGAGCATGGACAACTTCAACTGGGGTGTGCGTCGGCGCTCCCTGGACAGTATGGACAAGGGGGAGGGAGACGGGGACACGCCGTCCCTGCAGGAGTGTCAGTACGCGGGCAGCACGCCCAGCCTCAACCTCACCAACCAGGAGGACACGGACGAGTCGTCTGAGGAGGAGGTACTGACCGCTAGCCAGATTCTCACCCGCTCTGGCCTCGTAAGTCTCCACCACCAACCGGGTTCCCCTCTGCCCCCCCTGCTCCTTACACAGCCTGCTGGCATGGTGTGCGTGTCGCTGAGCAGAGCTGCTCCCTCGCCCCTTATGGTCAGAGGCTAGGCGCTTGCTTCTGCTAGGAACGGTCACTATTTCCCCTCACTGCCCCCCAAACCTAGAGCCTCCACCCTCATTTTACCCAAAAACCTGTCCCCCCCCATTCCTACATGAATCTTTTTAGGTAAGTAATGGACAGACCCAGTCGGTGCTTCTGATTCTCAGTTCGGTTCAGCTTTCTGGTATGTTTAGGTCTTGGATGTAGCTCATTCCTGTACACAGTAGCTGGGAGATTAGCTGCATCAAAGTGTTAACTCTTGAATCTAGTCCAGAGCATGCCATCTCACAGAAACACTAGTGAAATGTACAACTAGCATCTAATCAACTGCATGTTCCTTTGTGAGCATGATCCCAGTAACCCAAACCTCCTGCTGTCTTTATCAAACTCTTTGCTTTGCTCTAAGTGGCTCTGTAGCCAACCCGCCCAAGCTGTTACCAACAGTAATTCCTAGAGTAGAGTTGCTCTTCAGCCTGTGCTCTCATCTTCCTCCTACTTTGGGCTTGATGGCGCGCTGTGCGAATGAGACTGTGCCTTCAGTGGCCGTCGGCCAAAAGAGTGTCGTGTGTAGATGTGAGGTAACTCAAACAGTGCTGTGATGAGCATGCAGCATGTCATTTACAGACACAACTATGTGGGAAAGTCCAACTTTATGAATAACACCTGGATTGTAGTATTTTTTCAGGAAGGTTGATGTCAGAAAAATGTGGTTGAATGTTTAACTGAAAACTTAAACGGTATACTTGCTGATATCCTGTAGGCTTGAGGCAGTGCAGTGAAGTAGATGATATCAGAGATGTTCAATGAGTAGGCTCCATTTTGTATTTAAAAAAACCGAGGTCAAATGTTTTTTTTTTTGGCCTCTCTCCCTCACCTCAGATGAACAGTGACTCGGCTACGGACGACGCCACATCCAACCACGTGGACTCTCTGCAGCAGTCCCAGGAGTCGTCCTGCAGTGGTCTGACGGAGGAGACCACCGCCCTGCTGCCCCGCGTGGACAGCCCCGCCCTGGAGATGCCCCGCTCCGACTCCCTCAGCAGCCAGCTGCCTGAGGTGCGACCAATCGGGAGAAATAAATTGTGGTGCTCCGGCTCTTTCTAGCTCCTTACCTTTAAAGTTTTTTATTTTATTTATTTTTTGCCTGCGCTACGCTCCCTGTCTTATAAATGTTTCTCCCGGAGGGTCAGAAGCCGCCTTCTATCTGGCTCTGTGGAGACAGCGCTGTTCCTCGTGTGCAGCAGGCTGGCTCTTGACTGTTCTCTGGACAGAGCAGTAGGGGGCGCTCTCTCTGCTCGTATCTTTTCCTCTTCTTGCCGTCCTGTTGTGCGGGTGCGACCGCTGTTCTGGGCTCTTGCTTTCTGTCTGCTTGTCTGGTCGGTGGGGCTTTGACATGTGTGATTGGGGGAGAGATCTTGGGTGCTGCTTGCCTCGGGCCAGCTGAAGCTGCTCAGCTCTCAATTGGGAACCTGAAAACGCCCAAATGGGCACTTAAACCTCCTGCTGAGCACTGGACAACCCCAAAGACATGTGTGAGTATGAGCTTGTTGAGTCAGCTAGCAACATTAGAGAGCACTGTGAAGCAAAACACACACAACATTCAGATCAAACCTGGTCACCCAATCAGGTAAAATGTTTAACATGCATCACTAACGCTCCCATTAACATTTTCCATTATCCTATTACATTAACCAGTTTCTGCCAAGGCTGGCTTGCGTAACCATGGTGAGTATGCCACCTTGCTCAACGCTTCGTCCATAATGTATATAGTTCCCTGTCCTTAGGGTTTGTGTGGATAGTAAAGTTGCCTGTGTTTGACCCCTGAAAACCCATTCTGAATTGATTCTCACGCGCCCTTACAAAGGACACAAACCTGTGGATGAAATGTGAATGAAACAGTTCCAGAACCGAACACTTCTCCTTAGTCATGTGAATGGTGCGTTCCCTATGAGCTCATACTCCTCCCACTATCATCTCAATATCAGGCCAAGGACATCTCCCTCATCACAGGCCCAGCTCTTAGCCTAATGAGCCCCTGATAAAATAATCAATACTGTTACTCATGTCGTCTGCGACAGCCCAGCCGGCCACCCACCACTCCTAAAAGCTTTCCGTAATATGGCCCCTGTGCGTCAGTGACGCCTTGGCAGCCTGCCACTCTGTTTAATGCACCAGGCTTTCAGACGGAGGGAAAAACACTGAGAAATAAAGTCATTTCAATTGGATGTTGTGGAAAAGCCCTCCTGGTCTTGACGTCCAGGGACGTGCCCAGCATGAACTGGCAACTCGTATCGTTTCCTGTACTGTCACTCAGACTGGTTTTAAGCAGAAATCTGCCCTGTCACACCACAAAGCCGTTTGGTCACTGTCGGTTGGGTCACAACATGGCTTTGTTCAACGGTCACTTTTCTGTGCTGTGTGATCTACTATAATCTAATGCTATGTAAATGAACAAAACAATATTTTGTTTGCACGGTTAGTTAACCATCTCTATTAGCTTGTTTTTTGCGTAATTACTGTTGTTGTTTAGTGTGATCTGTAAATCACTAGGTCGTGGCATGAAAACACGTCATTGTGCGACAGGTCATCTGTCTGAAGGCCTTTCAGAAGGCCATGTTGTCAGTGCTTTTTAACCCTGAGGGTCGCCATCTTAAGCACCATCTCTGATATTGGTCTTTCTGTTTATTGATTTCTCTTGACAGAGACAGACTCAGATTATGAACTGTAAAGTGAATATCAATCTTTAGAATTATACTGACCAAGACTACCTCTTGTATAGTTAAGAATGATGTCATTTTTGTTACATTTCCATGTCAGGGAGAGACAGTTAAGTGGATCTAAGGAATTCTCGGAAGGGCTGTTGTCATGGCAACCAATCTGTCCTGGCTCCATAAGGTCACTTGTAAATGTCTTTAAGACCAGTGTTATAGAACTGGTGTCTAGCTATTCTTCGCTCATTTTGAATGCATGGGAAATATCAGTTTTTCAGTGCAGGCCTCTGAAGGCGACATAGAAAAATAAATGTGACCCCCACTTTGTTACAGTGTCTTCAACATGCTACTGAGCCTCCTCTGCTGGCTGTGTTATTGTTTAGGATGGGGTCAGCATGACGGCGGCGGATGAGCTGAGCAGCAGTGTGAGCACAGACACGGGGTTCGGCAGCAGTGCCCCCCCTCTGCCCCCCGCCCC
>JACXGI010001863.1:0-11089 GCA_016801175.1 Esox masquinongy
AGAGGGGCGAGGTGAACTGTCAGCCCGAGAGGGGCGAGGTGAACTGTTAGCCCGAGAGGGGCGAGGTGAACTGTCATTGGAGGAACTGTTAACAGCAGCACGAGGATGTCAGCTTCACATACACCGACATTATTATACACCTACATTATTTATGTTTTCTTTGACTCAGCTTGTACACCTCTTCCATTCCGCTTAAAGACTGGCTTGGTGAACATGGGGGCGGTCCTCAAGGTGTTGTGTGTTGGTTCTTGTGCAGGAGAAACAGCCCGGGAGATAGGGAGCAGGCGCTTCGTGTGATGTTGCAGGTGTTACAGTCATGTGACCACCCAGCGCCGGACATGTTCTGTCTGTGTGGACGGATCTACAAGGACATCTTCCTCGACTCTGACTGTAAAGACACCAAAAACAGGGACAACGCCATCCAGTGGTGAGACACTTACACACACACACACACACACACACACACACACACACACGCAGGGGCCATTCACTCATGGGATTCCCATGGTTCTCTCCTTGTCACTAGGTACAGGAAAGGTTTTGAGCTCCAGCCGACTCTCTACTCTGGTATCAACTTGGCGATTCTGCTCATAGTTGCTGGGCAACAGTTTGAGAGTTCCATTGAGCTGAGGAAGATAGGTAAGAACTCTGCAGTGCACCTTCAAGTCTTAAACCTAACCATGACACCTTTAAGTCTTAAACCTAACCACGACACCTTCAAGTCTTAAACCTAACCATGACACCTTCAAGTCTTAAACCTAACCATGACACCTTCAAGTCTTAAACCTAACCATGACACCTTCAAGTCTTAAACCTAATCTTAACATCTTTAAGTATTAAAACTAACCATGACACCTTCAAGTCTTAAACCTAACCACGACACCTTCAAGTCTTAAACGTAACCATGACACCTTTAAGTCTTAAACCTAACCATGACACCTTCAAGTCTTAAACCTAATCTTAACATCTTTAAGTATTAAAACTAACCATGACACCTTCAAGTCTTAAACCTAACCACGACACCTTTAAGTCTTAAACCTAACCATGACACCTTCAAGTCTTAAACCTAACCATGACACCTTCAAGTCTTAAACCTAATCATAACATCTTTAAGTATTAAAACTAACCATAATACCTTTAAGTCTTTCACTCACTGTCCGTCCCGCTTTCTTTCCCTCTCACTTTCCTTCTCCCCCATCTCTTTCTCTCTCTCTCCCTCTCCCCCTTTCTTTCTTTCTTTCTCCCTCCAGGTGTAAGGTTGAACAGCCTCCTGGGTCGTAAGGGCTCATTAGAGAAGATGAATAATTACTGGGATGTTGGTCAGTTCTTTACCGTTAGCATGTTAGCTAACGACATCCCTAAAGCTACACAGGCCGCAGAGAAACTCTTCAAACTCAAACCCCCCATCTGGTAAATACACCCACAATTTGATTCTCTGCTTCTGTGTCACCCTTTTCTACTTTGTCCTCCCCTCTCTCCATCCTCCATATTTTGCTGAAAAAGGACGGTGAGATAAGAGTTTCCTTTTACAATGTTTGTGTGTTTGTATTTAATTCCTTACAGTCTGTCCTCTCTCCTAGGTATTTGCGATCTGTAGTTCAGAACCTCCAGCTGATCCAGAGGTTCAAGAAGACGACAGTAGAACATTCTCCCCAGAGAGAAAGACTCAACTTCTGGATGGACATCATCGTAGAGGCCACCAGAGGGAAGAGCAATGGACTGCGCTTCCCGGTACACAGACACACACAGAACACACCCGTGTACATACAGTAGGTGCACGTACACACAGAAATACTCTTACACACTCTGACAGGTCTTCACTGTGTCTAGGTGTTGATCCTGGAACCTACGAAGGTCTACCAGCCCTCGTATGTTTCCATAAACAGTGAAGCGGAGGAGAAGAATGTATCCATATGGCATGTCTCTCCTGCTGAAACGGTCAGAACCCTCCCTCCCTCCCTCTCTCCTCCCTCATTCCTTCCCTCCCTCCATTCATCCCTCTGTCCTGTGTCTTAACTGACCTCTGACCTCTCTGGCCATCTCTAGAAAGGGATCCATGAATGGAACTTCACTGCAACATCCATCAAAGGAATCAGGTGTGTGTGTGTAAGTGTGTGTGTCATGATGTTGCTCATGTCACCATGAGTGTGTGTTTTAACCGCCGTTCCTCTCCTCAGCATCTCCAAGTTTGACGAGCGCTGTTGTTTCCTCTACGTGCATGACAACTCAGATGACTTCCAGATCTACTTCTCCACCGAGGACCAGTGTGGCCGGTCAGAACCATCTCACTGACACATGTTCTGCAGAGGTTCCGTCAGGTCTCCTTGCGTGCCTCCTGTTGACACCCCCTCAATTCTATGTGCAGGTTCTGCTCCATGGTGAAAGAGATGATATCAGACGGAACCGGAAACGCTGTGGAGCTGGAAGGAGATGCTGATGGTGACACCCTAGAGGTCAGTAACCCTAACCCTAGAGGTCAGTAACCCTAACCCTAGAGGTCAGTAACCCTGACCCCATAGGTCAGTAATGCACACCTGTCACTTTTACATTGCACTACGGTTGTACAGTTGTATAGTTATTATTATTGATGCATGTTTTTTATACAGTATAGTTTTTATTATTGATGCGTGTTTTTTGTACAGTGTTGTTATTATTATTGATAGTTTGTGTTATCTTCTTATTTTTATATTATAATTACTGTTACTTTTTTAACTTTTAACTGTACTGTCGGGTTAAGGAAAACCAAGCATTTCATTGCCATAACTTGTTATTGCAAATGACAAATAAACCTTTTGAACTTTTTTGAACTTTTAATCACATGAATGAGAATTGGTTCTCAATTGTCTTACCTTGTTAAATAATTTGCGTCTGTGTGTAGTAGGTGTTCCACAAGGACTTGAGCTTTAGGATGCATTTCTATAAATGTGTGTGTGTTACAGTATGAGTATGACATTAATGAGAAGGCAGACCGTGTGGTTCTGGGTCGGGGGACCTATGGAGTCGTATACGCTGGCAGAGACATGAGCAATCAGGTCCGCATCGCCATTAAAGAGATACCGGAGAGAGACAGCAGGTCAGTGTGTGTGTGTGTGTGTGTGTGTGTGTTTGTACTAGTGTTTTTAGACTGCTGTGTACTTAAAATCTTCACTATGATAATAAACCACAGACAGTTTGGCAAAGTTTGACCACTCCTTACAAGCAGCCTAATGGTCAGAAGCATTGGGCAAGATGCTTAAACCCAATTTCCTTAAACCTAAAACTAACTTAAACCTAAACCTAACTTATACCTTCCTTAAACCTAAACCTAACTTAAACCTAATTTCCTAAATTCCTGTACATTTATTTGGACAGGAGCATCTGCTGAATCATTTCAATGTATAATCCATTTTAGGCTTAGGGGTTAAGGTTTGGGTTAGAGTAAGAATTAGGATTATCATTTGGGGTTTAATGTTAGGTTTTTAATGGTATCAATAATCAATTTGATGTTCTCACAATTATAGGAATATCAGCTATGTCTGTCGGTCTGCCTGTCTTTTTGTGTGTTTATTTCTCTGTCGGTCTGTCTGTGTGTGTGTAATCCTTTCGCCTGTATGTGTCAGGTACTCCCAACCCCTCCATGAGGAGATTGCTCTCCACAAGTATCTGAAACATAGGAATATTGTTCAGTACCTGGGCTCGGTCTCTGAGGATGGCTACATCAAGATCTTCATGGAGCAAGTTCCCGGAGGTGTGTGACCTGTCTTGCACGTGCCAGTTGTCTTGATGAGTTGCTGCTCTCTTAGTGTGTGTGTGTGTGTGAGACAGGCAGTCTGTCAGCGTTGCTACGTTCTAAGTGGGGACCGTTGAAGGAGGCGACGATCATCTTCTACACACGACAGATCCTGGAGGGGCTTCGCTACCTCCACGAGAACCAGATTGTCCACCGTGACATCAAGGTAACCGCGGCAACACGTCACCACGTCACAGTACATGTACAGCCAGAAGCCAACATACTGTGCCTCACTCATCACCTCAGTTAGGAGGTAGTTCTGGGTAAAATACATGATACCTCTCCCTCTGTCTCTCTCTCTCACCTTTAATTTACATTTCAAGGACTGTATCGGCGTGGGAAACATTTGTTTACATTCCCAAACCAAGTGGAAAACAAATAAAGATCAAATTGACATAGAAAATTACAAAAATGAATCATGAATTCTAAGGAAAAGTAGGACACGAAGCGTCCTATGATGTTCCATTGTTCTGACCCGATGCCTCTGGTTAACATGTACTGCTGTAGCATGGCTTACAATCCCGCCCACTGCAGAATGGGCATAAGCCTGTCTTCTCTTGGGAGCCAGGTCTGACTGTGACAACAGCAATACAATGCTGTCTTTTTCTTTCACACGGTTTCTCGTTCTCTCTCTCTCTCTCTCTCTCTCTCTCAGGGTGATAACGTATTAGTTAATACCTACAGTGGGGTTCTGAAGATATCAGACTTCGGCACATCTAAAAGACTAGCGGGGGTTAACCCCTGCACTGAGACCTTCACCGGTATGACACACAGACGCAAGCACGCACGCACGCACACACACTTATTTTCTGTGGAAACACTGGATTGTGCTATACTGTAAATAAATTATTTGTTACAAATGTAGTGTGTCTCTCATATTCTGATAGTTATCAGTCATTTCGGACAGCCACCATTCAGTCCAGCGACTGTTCAGCCAGGTGGTCAAACAGTCACATGCTCACTGACATGTTGCTAAGACGGGTCATTCCTGGTAGGGGAGGATTAAATCTCTCAGCATACGGATAATCTGTTTGATACAGCCCATAGAAAGCTGCAGCTCTTCAAACGCACGCACACACACACACACACAGACACACACACAGACACACACACAGACACACACACACACACACACACACGCACACACATACACATACATAGACACACAGACCAGCAGGCCACCAGCCAGATTACAGATTGGGGTTTATTGGTTGGTTAATTAGCCAGAAAGGGTTAGGAAGGACCAGTGTGTTTGTCTTTCATCAGTCTGTTCTTCTGTTATTTTTGATACAGGGAAAGTATTCAGACCCCTTGACTTTCGACACACTTTTAGAGTTGATTTGAGATTTCATTTTTTTTCAGCAAACTGGCACAAATGTATAAACGTGTTTTTTCCTTGTCATTATCGGGTATTGCGTGTAGACTGAAGGCAAAAATTCTATATGTAATCAATTAAAAATAAAGTCTATAACACAACAACGTGTGAAAAATGAAGGGGTCTGAATTATTTTCAAAGGCACCGTCTGTACATTGTGTGTGTGTGTGTGTGTGTGTGTGTGTGTGTGTGTGTGTGTGTGCGCGTGTGTGTGCGTGTGTGCGTGTCCTCTGCAGGGACCCTGCAGTACATGGCCCCAGAGATCATAGATAAGGGCCCAAGGGGTTATGGGGCCCCAGCGGACATCTGGTCTCTGGGCTGCACCATCATAGAGATGGCCACAGGAAAACCCCCGTTCCACGAGCTGGGTGAGCCTCAGGCGGCCATGTTCAAGGTATGGGTCTCTTTGGTTTGATTTGCCCTGTGACTTTCGAAACACGTCTCCTCTGTGTTAGGGACTGGGTTTGCCAGCTAAGCAAAAGTTGGAACTGAAGAGGTGCGCAGGATTAATCAGATAATCTTTTTTTAAACCAGGTTAAGTCTCACTGAGATTAAAACTCTTTTTTTTCCAAGTAAAATTCAATGACAACATAATAAAATAAGGAACTACAGTTCTTAACAATTTTATAACTCAAACACTCCCACGAAGACCAGTGTGATTGCCATTTTGGATTCTGAATTGCGCCCTTGGCTGATTCAATTAAATCCAGCTCAGCGTGAGTGTGTGTGCGTCGGTGTGTGCGTCGGTGTGTGTGTGTATATGTGCAGGTTGGGATGTTTAAGATCCACCCAGAGATCCCAGAGTCTCTGTCTCTGGAAGCCAAGTCGTTTATCCTGCGTTGTTTTGAGCCTGACCCCAACAAGAGGGCCACAGCCACCGACCTGCTCAAAGACGTCTTCGTCAGACACAACGTGAAGGGGAAGAAAAGCAAGATCGCCTTCAAGCCATCAGGTAGAGCCACACAATGTGTGTGTGTGTGTGTGTGTGTGTGTGTGTGTATGTGTTTGTGTGTGTGTGTGTGTGTGTGTGTGTGAGTGAGTTTTTTAAAATTAACGGTTGGTTGTATGAGTGTGTATGTTTGAGCAGTCGCTATTGAATAATGTGTGTGTGTGTGTCTTTGCATGTGTGTGTGTTTATGTGTGTGTAGTCATAAATCAATCGGGCATTTAACTGCGTACGCGTTTGGATGCGTGTAGACTCATAAATTAATGGGTTATTTAATCTTTTTTTATAACACTGTAATTGTACTTAAATACACAAAAATAAACACATACACACAAGCACACACACACACACACACACTTACACACGGCTGTGTTTTTTGGGGGACCTAGACATGATTTCCATTCCAAATCCTATATTACCTTAACCTAACCACAACACAAATCCTACACTTAACAATAAGCCCAAACCACTGATCTTAAACTGTAATCCTAACACTAAACTCCTAAACTGTAATCATAACACTGAACTCTTAAACTGTAAACCTAACACTGAACACTTTCTCTCCTGTTCACTCGTGGGATCCAGTATGGCAAGGTCTGTGACTGCTTAACTTTGTGACTGTTCACGTGTCTGTACGTCTGTCCTGTAAAAGTGTGTGTCAGTATTAGATGTGGGTTTTTGTGTGACTGTTCACGTGTGTGTACGTCTGTCCTGTAAAAGTGTGTGTCATTATTACATGTGGGTTTGTTTGTGTGTGTGTGTGTTCATGTCAGAACAGTGTATTAGTGAATGTGATTGTGGCATGCTGTTAATGCAGGATCCAATCATCAAGCCCAATAATATCGTACATGAGTACATCAACAGGAAGGGACACACCCACATTCTCCCATTAGAAATTGTTTGATGACACATTTTTTTTAAATAAAACATTTTGGCAGAATGAATGCACCCCTGATGTGATACTAGTGGTATGGTCCAAAATGCGCCGTCTTGGAAGGCGTTGAAAACCCTTTGCCAGTCTTGAGAACATTTCTATCTTCTATGTAACATGGGAAATACACTAGTCCCATTATAAACCTTTATTCACTAGTATTTCTACAGAACGTTTGCTCAAACTTTCTCTTTTTATTGGGATAGTTGCTCACTGTATGCTTTCTGACCCCTGATCCTGCCTTAGGACATTCCTGCTGTTAAAGAGAAGTCGTGAAGGAGGGTGCCATTTAGTCTGGTACTATATAACAGAGAAGGGAGCCTGGGGAAAACTGTAGGCCAGAAAGGTTATCCTGGTCATCTTGGTTCAGTTAATTGTGGGGCCCTCTTTATCCCCCTCCAGACCGGATGGCACCATATGTCCTTTACCAACATGTATAAAACCCTGAACCAGGAATAGGGTTAGCATCTTCATTTTACTTGAAGGTTTGTTATTTTACACCCGTGTGTGGGTTTTTTGTGTGTGTGCGTTGTGTTGGCCAGACTACATCCGCAGTGTGTCGCTGCCAGTGCAGTTGCAGTGTGAAGCCACTGGGAGCAGCAGTGAGCCGGGCTCAGTGAGTCCAGACTGTGACTCCAAACACGACGTCTTCTTTCAGAAGTCCAAACGGTCAGGCTCAGAAAACCTGCTCAAACCACCCAGTAACAACTACCTGAGGTACACATGGACACACATACACACACACACACACACACACACACACACTATAAACTCACATATCCACTCTTCTGTGTGTGTGTGTGTGTGTGTGTGTGTGTGGCAGGTGGTCTTCTTCTCTGGTCCTACCCTAATGCCTTTTATAACAGCTGTCTAATGAGTTGTGATAACTTTTACAACCTCTTGAACCTCAGTGTGCCCTGCTGCCAGGAAACCACTGTATGTGTAAACACACCTGAAGTCACGCTGAGGTCACACACACACATTTTCTATCAGTAGTACTGTGTGTCAGGATTATATATGAATGGCCTCTGTTTCTTCTGGTCAGTGTACCGGATGAGGGGTCAGTGTCAGAAGATCGTAGCTCTCCTGCATCTCCTGAGGACAAAGATGGAGGTCTGTTCCTGCTTAAGAAGGACAGTGAGAGGAGGGCAATCCTCTACAAGGTGTGTGTGTTGATGGGTACTGTCAGTGTGTCTGCAATGAAATATTCAAAAGAGGTTTATTCAAGGCCTCAATATCTCTCTCTCTCTGTCTTCTGTTCAAGGTCCTTAATGAGGACCAGGACAAAGTCATCTCCAACCTCCTGGAGAACCACATTCAGGTCTGTATGGGTTTCTGCCTGTGTACAGGTTTAGGGATAATGTTAGGTTTAGGGTTAACGTTAGGTTTTTGGTGTTAGATTTCGAGTAGGGGTTAGGGTTTGGTTTTGGGAATGGGAATAATCTTTGGGGTCCCCACAAAAATAGCATTCCGGCAGGACAGTGAAACAGGGAACATGACCTCATGGGGACATTTTGCTGGCCCCCATGAAGAAAAAAACTATTTTCATATGTGTAGGTTTAGGGTTTGGGTTAGGTTTAGTGTGGATATCATTTCAAATGGGAAATATGGAAACCCTAACCCCACAAGGAAAATAAAATGTTACACTGGGTATACATTCTTTTTTTATAAATTAAAGAATGATTAACAAGACATTTATGTAATCTTGTGTGTGTGCGTGTGTGCGTGTGCAGGGCAGTGAAGAACTCCAGCTCTCCGTGGACCATATTAAACAGATAATTTGTATCCTGAGAAATTTCATCCACTCCCCGGAGAGACGCGTCATGGCAACTACCATCTCCAATCTAAAACTAGACCTAGACTTCGACTCCACATCCATCAACCAGATACAGCTGGTTCTGTTTGGCTTCCAGGACTCTGTAAGAATTCACACACACACACACACACACACACACACACACACGTTTTGTCGCTAATTATAATTATCCTGCCCAAACACATTCTGCACCTCCATCTGTGTGTGTGTGTGTGTGTGTGTGTGTGTGTGTGTGTGTGTGTGTGTGTGTGTGTGTGTGTGTCTGTGTCTGTGTCTGTGTGCGTGTTTGCATGTGTGCTTGTGTGTTCAAGGTGAATAAGGTCTTAAGGAACCATCACATTAAACCCCATTGGATGTTTGCCATGGACAACATCATCAGACGAGCGGTTCAGGCTGCAGTCACCATCCTTATACCAGGTGGGATCAAAAGATTTGCTGCATAAATGCAGTTTCTTAATATTCACGCCTGACCTTTAACCCCTCCCTTCCATCTAGAGCTCCAGACCCACTTCGGCCCGGCCTCGGAGAGTGAGGGGCCAGATAAGGAGGATGAGGAAGAGGAGGAGGCAGAGTTTGGCCCTGTGTTGGTTACGCCTCCGGACGAACCCACTGTGACCTCCGACCCCACAGTGACCTCAGCAGTAAGCACGCTCAGCTCCACCCTTTCCTCCCCGCTTCCACCTCAGCGCTCACAGCCTCTTGGAGCTCAGCTGGGACGACTCAAACAGGAGACCAATCGGTATGTGTGTGTGTCTTTGTGTGAAAATTCTGGAAGCCAAACTGAACCAGCTGCATCTGGTTGATGGATGTGGGGGACTTGTAGGGCGCTTAAGAATGTGGAATGTTTGTCCTGTGCTGCCCCCTGCAGGTTGTTGGAGGAACTGTTGCAGAGAGAGAGAGAGTACCAGCAGGTCCTGAAGACAACGCTTCATCAGAGACAACACGACTTAGAGTTGGCCAAAGTTAGACACAGACCCACAGGTACACAGGCACACACACACACACACACACACACACACACGGTTGATTTTTCTATCCTTGTAGGCCCCCAAGACCTAACTATTTATTCCCTAGCACTATATATGACCCTTGCCCTAACCTTGACCTCAATAACTCTAAATATTTATAACCTCTAAATACTGTCGCACTAACCAAGTAATTTCCCTCTCAAACATATACGTTGTGTGGAGGAGTATAGTTAAATATGGTGTTTAGCGAAGAATATTGTTGCATCGTGGCTTCAGCAAAAAACTTTTTCCACCCCATCTCGTTTGCCTTCTTTACCTCTTCCCACGCTTCGCTGGCTCTACTTCTCATCCCCCTTTGGCTGTTTCAATGGCTTGAAACGAATCGCCTTAACGCCACCTGAAAAATTCCTGTCTGAACATTCAGTAACCCACCTCTAAACATAACCGGTAATGGCTAAGCTTGAAAGTAGCCTGAATTCTATCTTAAATGTAACCATTGAAATGGAGGTCGCATTCCTCAGAATTCACATTCCCCATCCTATGCCTTCTCCCTTTACATTTTTCAGACATTCCTCCTCCCTCCATCTTCCAAGTTCCGGTTGATCGGGAGTCTGATAAGCAGCTTACGGATTGGCTAAAAGACCAGGGGGCAGACTCAGAAACCATAGACAAGGTTGGTCTGCCTGTGCATGCCAGTGTTGCGTTAATGTTTGGGTGGGTGTGTTTGTGCACGTTGTGCTTTGGTGGGTTATTGTTGGAGTTTGGTTGTTATGGTTAGGTTAGAGTCCTAATGTGGTTCCACATAGTTCAGCTTCCTGTGCTTCCTGTCTCAGTTTGTGATGGAGGACTACACGCTGAGCGACGTCCTTGATGATGTCACCAAGGACGACCTGCGCTACCTCCGCCTACGGTAATTGTTGCCCTCCAATGCTCGTGTCGTCACTGTCCCGGACGTGTGGCAGCACACACGCCGCAAAGCTCACGTTTATCTTTTCCACCCAGTTGTTTGGTCGTTTTTGATTGTCCACGGCACAAAAATGGTCTACATATCTGGCTTTGATTGTCTTCATCAGTCCTGATGATCCCATTTGCCTTGTGAGGATTTTTTCAGACCGTGTGCACTTTGGATTGACAAGGAAAAGCATGTAGACAGTTTTGGGAAAAATATGTGCTTTCTTTCACGTTGATATTACTAACAAATTAACGTCTTACACCTTCTCCCTGTGTGTGTCTGTGTGCATGTCTGTGTGTGTCTGTGCGTATCTGCGTGCGTGCGTGCCTGCG
>JACXGI010001863.1:20508-41698 GCA_016801175.1 Esox masquinongy
CCCTGCGGGTTTGCCATACTGGGCCAAGGCCCCTTCTGGGTTTGATGTATACCATCGTGACAACTCCAGGTTAACTATGTGTGTCATTTACCTAAGCATGGACTTGTGAGGCAGTCAGTATATGTGAGCATCAGTAAATCAGTATCAGTAAGTCAATTTTAAACATTGGGATGTCTTAAACTATTGCATGTCTTTTAGCTCTACGCTAAACTGATTATTATTGTAACACAATGCACTCAGGGCCACTCGACAACTGGCACGTAGGAGGAGTACTAACAGGCCTATGGCCACTATGACTATGATGACTATACCAATCCATTCAAAGACTATCCAGCAATACTGACCCCACAGCCCAGCTATCCAGGAAAGTGGTCCTTTGATGTTATCATTGTGGGCCTGGTGGGAAACTTGAATCATTTCATTAACTAGGTCAGAAACAGTGGAGTTGTAATTAGGTATAAATGTACAGCATTCCTGTCCTATCAGAGCACAGGTTCCTCCCTGGGAGGCCAATAAATAGTCTAAGGCTGCCCTGTTCTGGAGAGCAAGCAAGCATACAGCTCCCAGCTCCTCAGAGATCAGATTACTGGCCCTAGCGGTCACATTAGCAAGATGTTCTACTTCTAAGGCTAAATCAGGCACCTGATCCAAGGACTGCATCACACCGTACATGGGCAATAGCATGCCCATCGTTCGAGTGCCCCAGGTGTGCTTATGGGTCAGCCAGGATAGGTCATGTGATGACCGCTGGCTACTATTGACAACAACAGGGAAAGAATCCGTGCAAGCCCAGTTATTAGGTAGAAAATCGTAAGCCTGGGTACCACACACCCAATAAGTACCTTCTAAGGCAGCTATGTCACAGGTAGCGGCTACAGATAGTAGGGCAAGTAAAGTGGCTGTTCCATCCTTTATACATCTTAAGGATGAATTTGATCTGGTGAATGTCGGGGAAGTGGGAACGTTTGCTTCCATACCTATAACCGTGTGACAGTGTGAGTGTCCCAAGAGCACTGACCCTGCGCCTTCTCGGTGTATACACCACATCAGAGGTTTCGGGACAGTCACAGTTACCGGGACAACCTCTCTCTTGCCAGAGTAGCACAGGGTGGATGTCTCCTCGCATCCGATGTTATCTTTCACCATTGGACTTGGCCCACATTTGCTGTCCAGCTGGGTACTATTGGGAAACAATAAAGCACACGTATCACAGACAGAGATTGGAACAGACATAAGGGGCACACCCCCTGTGGAACTGTGTGGTATTAGCCCACATATTATGCATTTTCCTTTCTTTATGGCCCTTGCATGAGCAAGAGCAAGTTGGCTGTATAGGTTACTGGTCCTGCCTTTAACGGCATGGCCCTGAACCGAAAGAGAGACTGGCGGAGAATTGTGACCAACCGCTTTGGGTGAATCATGGTGCGTGTCGGTTACCTTGGGTCTGTTACAGTTTACCACTACCACCTGATGGCCTGGGCGTATCACCCGATTCTCTGGTTTTGGAGCTCCTTCAGGAGTGGAGAAAGTACAGTAGAACACAGTCCCAATGGTTAATGTGGATGGGTTAATGGGTTAACAGAGAATACAATTCTAACTTCATATCTTATGGGCACATGGGTTATCATTACTTTCTCTGGGCAATCGTTGCCTATAACTGCTTCCTTCCTTCTTCTTCCTGGTCCCACGAAGCTGTTTTACACATTTGGGCAGAATATTTTGGTGAAGCAGATAAGAGACTTACTACTGTCGCAGGAGACCCTGGGGTAAACAAACATTCTATATGGGCTATTCTGTCTCCCCTGCAAACAGTATGGTTCACTAACGGAGGAAAGATAGTTCGTCTGCTTCTTACCTCTGGTCTAAATTGGGTCGTGAATTGGGGCAAGGGCGGGATGAGAGTTGGTCCTCCCTTTTCTCCTATGGACCACCCGGTCCCTACAGATGGTGGGCCATCACACCTGGATACCTCGACCAATGAGAGAAACCTGTTCTTGATTAGTTCCTTTCCTGAGGTAGTAATAATGAAGAACATGCATACAGCATAAAACCTATGAGGGAGTTCTAACCTTTTGTCGAGTTGTAATGTGTAGGAGAGAGAGCCTCCGCTTTCCCTAATGATTGGACTGGAAAATATATATGAGTGTAAGGTGTATTGACAAAGGCCTACTTTAGAGGAAAATCCTTGTGGGAGCCATTCCTTGTTAGTAGCTAACTTCAGTCCTCCTGCAATACAGTTTGCCCCTGTTGGAAACCCCTGGATACCCAGGGTCAGATACTCTGCCTTCATGCCTGGGATGTTATTGCAATTCAGGTGTACATCTGTCCCTGCACATTGTCGTATCCTCCCGCTAAGGTCCCTGCTAGGTCAATCCTTCCCCTTTGGACTTTGTGTTCCCCAAAATGTGTTGCTGGAGTGTGTGGGTGAGTGGTGGAAGTGTTGAGGTGCAGTGTAAGTGCAGTTACGTGCGGTGGCCTCTGGTCTCTTTGATTGTTCGGTTTGGCTGTCAGAGTCCATTCTCCAGGCCCAGCCTTGGCAGTCCCTGTGGATTCTAGACTCCACAGAAGTCCCACCAGTAGGCTGACCAGGATTGCAGCTATCATACCAAGGCAGCAGAGGAGGTCACCGGCTCTTCCTGCTCTTGTGTTGATTTTCCAGCTTTGTCCTTCTTTGAGCCCTGGCTGGAGTCCTGATGTATGTCCTTCTGTGCTGGAGGGTCGTGGTCTGGTCGGCAGTGGCTGGCATGGATCCAAGTATCTTTCCCCTCGCAGTGTTGTGTGAGGTGTCAGGAGTACAGGTGTGGGCCGCTCCATCCTTCCATTTCCTCCTGTAGATCTTGATGTAGACCCAGTCGCCGGGTTGGTATCTGTGGCACGGCAGCGTCGGGGGAGGCGGTCCTTGTGCCTCCTTAACCTGTGAATGCATACGCTCGACAATTCTAGTTAGCTCTGTGGCATAATCCAAAAGTGAGTCAGTCATGATTTGTAAGTCAATGTTTGGAGGAGGCTCCAAAGGAGTCCTCATCGGTCTGCCAGTCAATATCTCATGTGGAGTGTAACCAGCCTTTTGACTGGGAGAGGAGCGTAGTGCCATTAGTGCCAGAGGTAGGCATTCTACCCAGTTCATCCCTGTATGTGCACAGCATTTAGACAGTTTGTTTTTCAGGGATTGGTTCGTTCTCTCGACCATCCCCACACTTTGTGGATGCCATGGACATGAGAATTTCTGTTGAACGCCTAGTGCGTGGCACAGTTCTTTTGTCAGTTCATTTTTGAAATGTGTCCCTTGTTCAGATGAGAGAATCTCTGGCACACCGAACCTCAGTATAACCTCCCTCATTAGACATTTCACAACAGTCTTTGCATCATTGTTTCGTGTACGAAAAGCTTCTACCAAACTTGAAAACTTGTCAACTATTACCAAGCAATACCGTTTGTCACCAGCTCTCTCTGTCATGTCTATGAAGTCCATCTGTAAGTGGACAAATGGACCGTGTGGTGGGGGTGCTTTACCTTGCTTCACAGGGCCTGTTTTCTGTATGTTGTGTACCTTACAGATTGGGCATTCCCTGCAAATTTTCTCAGATGCTTTTCGGAGCCCTGGGCCAAACCAAAGTTCACCTATGCTAGCTATCATCCCCCCTTTTCCCGTGCGGCAAACACTGTGTGCCACTCGGGAAAGACTGGGCAGAAGTGAGGCAGGTGCAGCAGGCCTCTTTAGACGGGTGTCTAAAGATGCCGTCGGCGCCGGCTGCACAGCCGGCTGTCACCCAGGTTTGTTTCTCAGCCTCGGCGACAGAGGTCTGCAGTTCACGGATATGGTCGGCAGTGTAACCTGGACACAAATTGACATGTTTAGTAGCAGAACGAGTTACGGCAGCAATTAAAGGCATTTGTGCAGCCTCTTTTGCCGCTTTGTCGGCCATGGAGTTACCTACGGACACCCTGTCGTTACCACCTGCATGCGCGGGGCATTTGATTATGGCTAGCTGCGAGGGCTGCATAAAGGCACTGAGCAAATCGCTGACCTGTGAAGAGTTAGTGATACATGCACCAGTTGAGGTTAAAAACCCCCGGCGCATCCAGAGGATGCCAAAATCACTGGCTACTCCGGTGGCATACCTGGAATCACTATAGATGTTCATTGATTTCTGGGAAGCGAGAACACAAGCTCTAGTTAGTGCAACAAGTTCAGCTTTCTGAGCAGAGAAATCGGTAGGCAATCTACCTTGTTCAATGACCCCCTTTTCGATCGAAATGACGGCATACCCTGACTGTAGTCCAGACCCATCGGCCATCCTTGCTGAGGAACCATCCACAAAGAACTCCAGTTCGGCGTCTGGGAGAGGAGTATCCTGGAGGTCAGGGCGGGGTTTAGTTTCTTTGGCGATGTAGTCAAGGCAAGAGTGGTGTTCTTCTCCATCTTCTTCCGTTGCCATGCAGGCTGCTGGGTTGACCATGTTGCATCGTTTGATGGTGACATTTGGAGCTGTTAAAAGAATCTCATACCCGGATAGCCTCTGGGCTGTCATGTGCTGTGTTCTTGGTTTGAGTAAGGCCGCAACGTTGTGGGTAACATGCAGGGTGATCTGACCCCCCTGGGTCAGACCTGCTGAAGTCTTCAGTGCGAATGCTGCTGCTGCCAGGCCCTGGTCACAGGTGGGCATTCCCCTCTCCACTGGGTCGAGTCTGTGGCTGTACCAGGCGATCGGACGGTTGGCTCCATTGTGTTTCTGGATCAGGACTGCATTTGCAAACCCCCTCTTTTCTGCTGCGTAGAGGTCGAAGGGTTTGGTGTAGTCTGGCAACCCCAGGGCTGGAGCTTGCTGTAGAGCCAGTTTCAGTTCAGTGAATGCGCTCAGAGCGTCGTCATGCCAGACGAGACGTTTGCTGTCCTCGACGTCCAGGTCGCGTAGTGTGTGAGACAACCTGGCATACTCTGAGATCCACATCCTGCAGTACCTCGTCATTCCCAGGAACGTTGCAAACTCCTTCTGTGTCCTGGGCTGTGGGCAGGCAGAGATAGCAGATACACGGTTTGTAGAGAGACGTTTCTCACCCCCTTCCAACACGTGACCCAGGTACATTACCTGCTGGCGGACCAGCTGTGCTTTTGTCCTTGAGACTTTGTGACCCTTTCTCTCCAATGCTTGCAGAAGGGTTATGGTGTCTTGGATACAGGTTTCCTCGGAAGGTGAGGCCAGTAGGAGGTCGTCGACATACTGTATCAGGGTGCTTCCCCCCTTTCAAACAGACATCGGCCAGCTCTGGCCAATGGATGGAGACTCACAGTAGCCTTGGGGCAGTCTGGTGTAGGTGTACAGTTGGCTCTGGTAGGTGAAGGCAAAGTATGGCTGTGAATCTGGGTGCAGAGGAATAGAGAAGAATGCTGAACACAGGTCAATGACGGTGTACCACTTTGTGTCTGTTGGAATGGAAGACAGAATGGTGGCAGGGTTAGGTACCACTGGGAACTCAGCCTGAACCACATCATTTAGAGGTCGTAGGTCCTGAACCATTCGATACTTCCCTGTGCCCACTTTCTTCACTGCCAGGAGGGGAGTGTTGTATGGGCTGATGATTGGGATGAGCACATCTTGTCGCCACAAGTCTTCAAAGGTAGGTTCAATTCCTGCCTCACCTTCAGGTGATATCCAGTACTGTCTTACTCGAGGGCTGTCCATGTCAGGTTTCAGAATGATGTGGATACTTGGAGCAGAGTGGATGAGTCCCACGTCGTTTGGTCCTGTCGACCAGACATCCCTCTTCAGCTCATCTTTGATTATTTTCTCCACTTCAGGGCGCGTTTCTGAAACCACACACTGTGTAGAGACTAGGTGCTTCTCATAAATTGCAGAATCAACGGTGTTAACAACGCATCGGTATACTGAGGTTCCTTCGTGAACTGTAGTTTCCCATTGTGTGTTTGGCATTGGTGACCATGTTGTCAAATTGTCAAGTGTTTTCAGCTTTTCCCCACGTCAGCTGCCTTGTAGGCCCCTTTGGTGACTGCCAGGGTAATGTGTGGATGTCTTAGTGGATCAGGGAAATACCTTGCCTGCTGCTCGGGGTTGAGAGAGACTGTTGCTCCAATACCTTGTTTTCTGATGTATAAGTGGGATGTGGTGATGATGGAGTTCCTTCCAAGCCAGCCTTTCGCTGTTTCTGTGTACACGTTCTGTAAAGATTCATGGTCGTACAAAAGGGTCATGTGTAAACTGTCGAGATTAAAGTGGAATTGGGAAGACATACCCTTCCGTGGTGGTTGGTCCAACAGTGACTCCACAGTTTGTTGTAGGGCATTGCGGTCTGCAAGTTGTAGCCAGTAGACTGTGTTGGAAACAGATGTTGTACACACATTATCAGTCGTTCAGTTGAGATCCCCAGAAATGAATAGATTAACCCAGTTGGAGAGCAGTGAACTGCAGAATTTAGTTTGCATAAGAGATCCCTACCAATCAAATTGACTGGTATCTTTGGGCAGTATAGGAATTCCTGTTCAATAGATTGGCCTGCCAATTTAACATTCAAAGGTTTTGTGACTCTGTTAATGGTAGCAGGCCCGCTGAAGCCTCTTGCTGCTTGTGTTTTGGATGATAAAGGACATTTTGGTGTTTCCCAACCAACACAGGAAGAAGTGGCTCCTGTGTCGATCAGGAATGTCACTGGCTTTAAAAGTTTGAAGATTTTTCTATTCAGAAAACGACCGGCACGTCCCTACTTATGTTTTTAGTTTAAATAATTATTAGTTACTTGGCTTATATATTGATGAATAATTTGCAACAACTCGGGTTTATTTGTCCAAATGGCTTCACCGTTTTGATAAATTGCAGAACAAGTGTCTGTTTGTAGTGTACCCTTTGTATCTCAAAGATAAAGGAAAAATAACCCCCACCGTGTGGCCCAGGAACAACTTCTAATCTAAGGGGAACCCACTCTAGTGCCGTGTTTAAGAGACTAAATAAGACTTAGATCAGAGAGCTAGTGACAAAGACTGTACAGGCTAGGACTAGTTGCATTAAGTAGCAAAAATAACTTTTTCCTATAATACCCCAAAAAGAAACGTTATCCTTTGTTTCTCATAAAACTACAAATATGTTTAAATAGAGAAAATAAAAGTGATCTGTGTCTGAGTGAAAATCACCAGCACATGAGGCGTAAGTATGATAATTGCCACCCCGGTGTTTATTTGGAGATTACAGGGAACTCGCAAAATATAAAGCATACCCAATGCCCACCACTATTATAGTCAATGTGTTTGTCGTTTATGCTGAGCCTCCTTCAAATAGCCACCAGGTGGCGCCAGAGAAGAATAGAGAGCCGTGACGTAATTTAAATGTGTGGCTATACCATTACAGGCCCAAATGGCTTATATTTATAATAATTTTTAACATACACCTTTTGCTATAATTTTCATCAGAACACAGATCATAACATACACAAGTGTAGTGGTGTGATAATAAGGTACGCAACCCAATCATACTTTTTATTGAGCACACATTCTCCGTCTCACACACATCCAGTCCCCGACCGCGCACATACAAAACTTCGGCTCACTCGCTCACACACAAACACTCATTCAAGGTCGACCATTCATACTTCTGTTAACAGTGTAGGGATTTTAGCCCCTTCACCTAATGTTCTTCGGTATCCTCAACATAGGGTTTCTTGGATATGGCCCCTCACCTAATGTTCTTGGGTATCCTCAACATAGGGTTTCTTGGATAATCTAATTTGAATTATTAATTTACCCTTCCTTTTAGGACCAGCCTTGGCTTGGCACATAGGGGTTCGTCAACCACTGCTATTGCAACCCACCAAGGGGAGTAATGTGACCTAATTTGGTTGCGTCACACACCTATCTTATCGCCTGCAAGGGGACTCTAACCACCTCTGCTGGGGGACTCTAACCCCTCAGCGGCAGTTGATAACGGTCAGCTAGCTCCCTCACTTATAAATTCTTGGGAGTATCGAATTAGTTATTCCCTCACATACACCAGATTTTGGGAACCTCGTATTGCCTATACTATACTGTTTAGGAGTTCTCTTAATGATCATGCTTTGTTATCAAATATTCAGTTACAGCCCAATTAATCTCTTTTTTTGTTCTTTAACTTCTTATCGAAGGATTTTCTATATTTTTTCTTTTAGTACATAACATTATGACAATGAAACATCAATAACACATGTACCATCAATAATCAACGGTTATTTTATATGTAATAAATCGGACTTCGTCACTCCCGGCTCCGGTGCAAGCAATTCAACTCTCAAAACAGACTGATATGAACTATTGCGAATTTTGTCAAGTAGGTTTCGCTTACATATTTATGATGCCAGCAGTTCAGTCAGCTGGAGAGAGTTGAAAAGCAAACACCGTTGTCGTGAAGATATTGAAGTCCCATCTGGGTCACCAAATTGTGGAAGAAGGAAAATGTTCGCCATTTATTAAAATAAAAACTTCTCAGAGTCTGGTATAACAGTTGATTATTTCAAGTTTAATTTCGTGGATCCACGGGAACAAGCATCATGACAAAAAGAGTACAAGTACAGAGACCAACACAGAGTAAGTCATGACAGATTGTTCTGATTATGCATTTCAAGTTTGAATCTTATATTCTCTTCCAACAGTACAGATGACGGAATTAGCATTTGCAGAATGTACGTATAAGGAATAGTAGCCACTATGAAGTAGTCGAAAATGCAAGGTTACACAAATAGCTCCCAGAGGCACAGAAAATCATAGAATGTCGGTTGCCCAGACAACTCGATCAAAGGCTGAGATATATCAATCTGGACAGTTATTATATGGGGACTTAAGTTAACTATGCTCTTCCCAATAAGGAATAGAGCTCTGTTCACCTGTAGGATGTAAGTAATAATAACCCCCTGCTGTTCTAGAGCTTCCTCCTAAAGAACAGTTTCTTATGGAGGTTTTATGGCACAGGCAGAGGCCTGTTTCTCTTACTGCTAAAAGGAGCCAAGGCCCTGCTCAGCCGACATTCCATTCATCACTGCACCTGAACATAAGACACTGGCCTTATAAGTTGGAGACAGAGAGAAAGACAAGTCTTTCAGTATATGTAATTGATCAAGCATACAGAGTACAAAACCCTTCTAATAAAATAATGAATAGATAAGGATGATAATAAATTTATTTTCCACAAATGATTCTAACTTTTTACTGAACGACTCGACAAGATCCGAGTCAGTAGAAAGAGTCGAACTTCCCATCACTAGTATGCGCACGTTTGTGTTGAACTGTCAGTGTCTGTCACATTCATATAACGGTAGCCATCATCTGAGCCACAACACAAGGTGAGAAGCTAGCTAGCTAACTTTCACAACTCGATAGCTACAATGGATTAGCGTTATGCACGCAACGTTAGACCTTCAGCAGCAGCAATAAGACCTCCGGTTTTCGTATTTTGCCTTCAAAATAAAAGCCTGCGATGGGTTGTGTGTATTGTTTATATTTTCAAAGGAAGAATTATGTGGGGTAAAATATAAATTATGTCGAGGCTGTGGTGACAAGTTGTTCTGTGTGGCTAGTATGCTAAAGATAAAAGCAGAAACAACTAATTTGTCATTGGAAATAAAAAGTTTGTATTCAACAAAATAACTAATTTCAATGAAATGTACTGAAATTAATGTATACATGACACAAAAAGGAAATTATTATTTTGGCCAGTAAAAAATATCCTTGGCTGGTGGATTTTTTCATCTACCAGTCCCCTTGGCAGGTGAGCCAAAACATTTCAGACACTGTACCGATTGGGACACACTAACCTGTCATAAAATTGCGTCTCAACATTAGATCATTTTGTCATGCATTAACATCACGCCAAGTTTGAATATTTAGCTATACACCACTAAGCATTGTGTTAAACTGACTAACATTTCTTATGAAGTTTACTTCCACCACAAACAGCATCAATGAACTGTATGGCTTTTGCCACTGGCTGTTTTAATAGCTTATTAGACTGAAATAGGCCTACTAGTATCTTACTACTTGGAAAAGTCATAAGACTTGAGCAATTGCTAATGAGACTGAAGACGAACTTTACACTGACAAAGCTATTAATTTCATGGCACAACAACGTTTGTTTTTCTTTCATTCGTGAATGACATTGATACAATAGCTATCAATATAGGTGACAATAACTGACAAGACGAGAGAATCGTGGAAACACCAGAACCCGGTCCACAACATGTTTATAGGGGACAAAACTTGTTTGTTTACTGGAAAATCCCACCTAGTGCAGCTTTGAGTACTTGGTAGAGGTACTCGGTATCGACAAGTACCCAAATATTGGCGCTTTTCCACTGCATGGTACCGGCTCGACTCAACTCGTCTCGACTCTACCCGCTTTGGGAGCTTTTCCACTGCATGGTACCGGCTCGACTCGGCTTTACACGGCTCGCCTCGGAGTACAAGTACTCAAGGCGAGCCGTGTACAAGTACTCGTACTTGTACTCGGTCTGAAAAAAAGTGGTATTGGTGCATCCCTAAAATATAGGGATTAAATGATTTGCACATCATTGCATTCTGTTTTTATTTTAATTTTATGCAGCGTCCCAACTTTTTGGGAAACGGGGTTGTACTTCTTTGTCCGGTTATGTGACAACTTCATACATCAACAACATACCATCAACCATGTAATAAATTTGTATATTAAGGCATACCAAACACACCATCAACATGCAATAAATGAGTGTATCAACATATAACATGTAATAAATTAGTGTATTAAGGTATACCAAACACATCATCAACATGTAATAAATTAGTGTGTTAAGGTATGTCATGTAATAAATGAAGGTACACCAAACATCAACAAGTACATTTTAGATATAGGTAATTTGGCAAGCCCTCTTATCAGACGGAGATACAGAGCAGTGAGTGCACACATTTTCATACTGGATCCCAAGGGAATCAAACCCACAGCCCTGAAACTGCAACATTGGACCTGGTCTTACTGAGCTACCTCACACACATGCACGCATTGACTCCATTGCTGACACATACGTACAGCATGAACGGTTAAACGGAGGTCAAAAATGATAAAAGGTCAGCTCAGCTTCCAGTATGTGAGATGATTCATTGACCAAGACAAGAGCATAATAGATGTCCAAGCAAGCAGATTAGACAGATGGCTGGGGTAAATATCCAGTTTTCCCATCACATTTTCAAAAGCTACTTCCTTATGAATCTCAGATCTTATCAGGTTATGCCTCATGATGTGCCTTCTAAAAATGAGCGACGTCACAGAAAAAAATCTATTAGGAATGTAGACAGGCACAGAACACACGATGCCACAGATAGTCATACTATCAACAAACTGTTGATAAGCAACTGCTTGCTAAGGTTAGGATTAAAATAAAGATTAAGGGTAAGTGTTGAGGTTAGGGTTAGGATAAATTAAGGATTATGGTAAGGGTTGAGTTTAGGGTTAGGAATAAAACAGTGATTAGGGTAAGGGTTAGGGTTAGGATTAAATTAAGGATTGGGGTAAGGGTTGAGGTTAGGGTTAGGAATAAAACAGTGATTAGGGTAAGGGTTGAGGTTAGGATTAAATTAAAGATTAGGGTAAGGGTTGAGATTAGGGTTAGGAGTAAAATAAGGATTAGGGTTAGGATAAGGGTACCAGATAGTTGGATGAAATGTTACTGATTGCAGAGCACTCCAGGTAGTCTCCAAACCAATATAACTGCCAAAATAGAATCATTACTTTAATTTCCTATGGAAATAATTTCATCTATAAAGGAATGGTAAACTCCAAACATATTTGGACAGGGACACATTTATTTTTTTAGGCTCTGTATTCCAGCAACCTAAATGGTGGGGGCTGAAATGCCCAAAACATACAATTTCTACAATGATTAATCCAAAATGAATGAGAAAAACACCCATACCTACGCCACTGCCCCAACCACTGCTTGTACCTTAGATTATACTACATTCTAGGTAAATCCCATATCAATTTCCTTGATTTCTCAAATGTCCTCCTGGAGTGAGGTCAGGACAGTATCTGAGAAAATGAGGAAGTGTTCTGTTGTTTAGCTAAAGTACTCCAAGTTCTCGTTTGACTGGTTTTTGTGTACAACAATTTGTCTGTTCATTTTGCATGTATTGAAATGTTTTGTCGATGAACAAGACAGTCTTATCCAGAGCAATTTTAAGGATCAACTAGAGTTAACTGTATTTTAATGTGGTCCCTGTAGGAATCATATCCGCAACCTCGTTGTTCCTAAGAAAATGGACTAAAAACTACACCAGGCCCACAGGGAACACACGTTAGGAGAATACTGGCAGCGATTCAGTATGTGATGCAGTACCCCGTCGTTGATGACCAGTTGCACTTCATTTAACTTTTCTTTCTTATTTCAGGACAGGGTGAAGGAGAGTGAGGGCTGGGCACTTCAGAGGGCCCAAATGCGCCAGCGGAACACAATATAAAAGCAAGACATTGTTTGGGTTTAGCCAGTATTGTGTGATACTGTGTCATTGGTTTTCTGCACCCGCCTCAGATCCAGTCAGCGAAGGTGTTGGAACGTTGCCCGGTGACGTTAACTTCCAGACACTGGAACAATCGATGGCAGCAGTAAAAAGAGACGGGTTTTTATAGGCCCTTCTTTGGGTTTTCTTTTCCTGTAGTCTCATTCTCTCAGCTCACGTTCTAACAAAGTTACACAGATCACCAATTTTAACATACACTGTGAACATCAGTTATGAACGTACAATGTATTAAGTCTTCGCAGTCTAAGTTTTGACAACCGCATACATCGTCAGAACAAGGTGACATTTATCGATGTATTTGCTTCAGTTAGCTCTACAAAAATATATTTGCTTATATTTATCCAATATTAATAAAATTAAACTTATATATTGAATTTTATCAATATATATTTACACGGATATCAAAATGACAAGGTGGTGTAAGGCTACACAGACCTTATTTGCAGTTAACTTAAAAATAAATCGAGTAAGATCCGAAAGAGACCCTTTTCCTGTAGCGCCGGAAGGTTTTATGGTGATAATGATTCATACTGTTTCACTCAATGAGGTGTACAACCAAAGATATACAAGTAACCCAAGACAGTCCACATACTTTTCGGCCGATAGTGAAGCCGAATGGACACACAGGGCAGAACCTAGTAAGAAATGTAAGCGGAACGACTTCATTTCAATGGTAGACAGCCCAAGATCCCAGCGAGGAATTACGATTATTTGGGTTGTTGTAATATAGGGCTATTTTGGCGTCTTTTCTCAGTAGGGCGTGGCTACAAAGAGCTGTGCTTCAGAAAATTACATCCGGTATCCGGTCGGTCTTTGGCGATCTGACTGTGTACGTGACTGGAGAAGTACTTCCTTGCACGCATCCTCTCTCCAAAAGGACAGCGAAGGTTACCGGTGCTGTGGTGTGAGCTTTGCGAAGGGTGACCAAGATCTGACAGTAACCGGAGAAAGGTGAGATTACAAATAGGACTTGAGTAAAAAGTTGACTAGATATAAATATAACATCATTATTTATTTTTATTTATTTTTAAATGGGGGGTCTGATGAGATGGCTCAAGGCAATACTGCAGCTAGGTCTAACATTTGTCATTATTTTAATGTAATGATCTTTATTGGCATGGTAAAATTTTTAGCAATGTCACTGGACCTCTGCATGGTTAAGTAACGTAGCAACGTATGGTTTATCTATATATAGCAGCTATAGTTAAAATGACGTAGCTAACGTTAACTGCTACTTAAGCTATATGGTTAGCTAGAATTTTATGGAAGGGCCTTTGCAGTTGTGAATGATTATCAGGAATGTTTATCTAGCTAGCTAATTATCTAACGTTTGCCATTTGTGGTTACAGTATTAGCTAGCTGGATAGTGTACAGTCCTCAGTAGCCACTAACAGATGCCAATATCGGACTCCATTTTGCACAAATTTCAATCCCATAACCAAAATATTTTGCCCTGATACATTTGTATTTATATGCAGACAAATTAAGGGGTCCTGCTTAAATATTTCCGATATGTTTAATGTTGCACTTTAATTTTATCTAAGCGCGCACACGTGCGAACCACGCCTGTGAAGTATGTTCCTGCCATATACTTTTATAAAATGTTTTTTTTCAACTACAGTAACTAGTTCTATACAGTAATAAAACGGTATAGTAGTAATAAAACGGTATATATAGACGGTATAGTAATCTGCACCGTTAAATTGTATGGTCGAGGATCGGTGTACCGGTAACAGCACAGTCTGTCAGATGTATCTCGTTGTAGTTATAACTTTATGACTATCCCTTATTCTCTGGTGAGGTGTGTGTGTGATAATCACTCCTGTTGAGTCATCTGGTGTCGGTTGGTTAGCAGAAGCATTAATGTCAGTTTGTGGCTTTGTAACTAAACTTACGCCTGAGGAAACTTGCGCATAATGTATGTTGTGACATTGCACGCCTCAAACCCTATGCATGTACAGACTACATGTCACAGAGCCTGCAGGGTGTCTCTGTTGTACAGTGAATGGCTGCTCTGTTTCCAGCCGTGTCACCAACCCTTTCGGGCATGAGAGCTACTCAAAGAAATTACTTTCCAGTAAGCACATGCTTGATCTCTCCCCTATGACTTCTCCCTAGGTATTTAGAGTACTCTACACAGCGTGTTGTTTCAATGTACCAGGTGAAATGAGGTTGATGAACAAAGTTTGTTTTATGTTTTATTCTCCACAAGGCATTTCCGAATGCTGCTGTTTCATATAAATAACGGATATTGATGTTATGACATGCGTCTGACCAGTAAACCTACTCAATGTATTGGGGAAAGTTCAAAGCATTACTCATGACTCCAGAGAAGCAGTTATCTCCGTTACTAGGAGCTGAGTTGTGAAAAGCGAGGGTCAAGGGTCTCTCTAGGGGGTGGGGATTGAGCCTTCAGTACAGCCTTCCTTAAGGCTTCCTTCCTGTTATGGAACTGCAGTAAGAAATGTTTGAGGTCTTTCCTGTGATGTTTGCTCACACCAAATCTAATGACTAAGTCAGTCAGGAGAAATAAGGAGAATGGGGGGTTGTGGAATAAGGAAGTAAGGACTCTAAATAAGACACGATGAAATCCTTTTACCCAGGTAGGGTATTTGACCTGTTGGACACGCTCCCAGCTCATCGTCCTTAAAAAATGGAATCCGCAACCGTACGTGCAGGATAATAAAAAAAATAATTTATTAACGAAACTTAATTCAACATAACACAAACCGATAAATAGTAAATGTTGGTGTGTATGGGTGCGGTCAGAGAAAACTGTTTGCTGCCATCCCTGAGGCCTAAATAGCCATATTGTCCACCCCCCTACATAGTGCAGCTACCTGGGGAAAAAGGGGGCCAGATTTTAACCACTGTATTGCTTTCAACAACAATAATTCTTAATTCCGCATAAAATTAAAAGACGTGCACTCATTCTAATAATCGTAAATAATATTTTGTTATTTATTCACAACTTAATTGGGGCATGATATAAAAAATGGGCAATTAAAGAAATTAGCAAATTTGGTTCCAACAAAGGACACACTGTAAGCTAAAAAATGACTTGACACTCACCTGGGCTGTTTTCATCCCGCTGATTCTGTTTCAAAACGCTACAAACACCGAAGGACACTAAGTCTTGTATTTGGACCTCTAGTTTTTAGTCACAAAATGTTGTTTGCATAAGAGCTGACTAAATGAAAACATCTTGATTATTTCTCTCTTTCCCTCTCTACACCCTCCTCTCCCAGTCCAGATCCATCATGGCAGTAGTATACAATCAATTAAGGTCAGCGTTTTCCAAAATGGTGAGAGTCAGGAGCAGTTATTCGACTGGCATTCCTCCTAACACACACACACACACACACACACAGAAGCTGCATACACATAGTTGTTTTCACGATCAGCAAACACACAGTTTCTCTCCTGTGTGTGTAGTTAAACAGGGAGCGATACAGCCGCTTCACTCTACAGCCAGACGGAGGGGGCCATGTTGAGGTGAAACTGTCTGATGATGTCACAGATGACCAAGCTGGCGCCGAGCAGACCGACCAACCAGGAGACTCTCCCTCCTACAGGCCCCGCCCCCAGCAAGAATACAGAAGAGTATGCTACCTGGCCCTGGGAGCCCTCATCATCTTCATCATCGGTACACGCTCTTCCTCGTTCTCATTCTGAATTCTCGGCGACACTTGGCATGTTTTATTACACAGCTTCATCTTGCATTACCTGATGACCAAGTTTGTGGAGTTTTTACAGTTCAGGCTCAAAAAGGCAAAACAACCTTTTGATGTTAAAATTGACTGCAAAGTATTAACAGGGTCGTTTTGGTTGCAAAGTCAGATTTTTCAGTTCTGTGTGATTTTGTGGCTGTGTCCCATTCTGACCATTTACCCACCAGATGAACATCTGCCAAGTTTAACCTTAAATACTTTTACAAAAGTAATTCTCGTGTTTTTTTGTGTGTGTTTGTTCTTTTTACTTGTGATATACTATGCCAAACACTTCGGTTAGATGTAGGTTTGGCCATCCAAGAACTTATCTGAAACAATGATAAGGATGAGGTTTAACATTAGGGTTAGTAGATGGTTAATTGTAATTTTATAGGTAGTCTGTAGATGCTTTACAGACTATCCAAATAAAGTGTTACCAGAATCTTTGCTCGGTCTCTCTTCTATCTCCCTTTCTAACCCATCTCTGCCTCACTCGCTCGGTTTCAGGTTGTCTGATTGGATATGGGAGCACCCACTCTGAGCAGGAGCCAATCCATTGCACTTTGAATCAGGAAGCTCAGAAGGATGGAGTACAATCCACTCCAGTACAACCCCCTCCAGTACAACCCCCTCCAGGACAATCCTCTCTATCCTGGAAGAGCATCACCGAGCTCTTGACTACCAGACTGACCCCTGACTCCGTCGACGAATGCCTGAGGTAGCACACATTCTCACACACACTCACAGACACACACACACCCCTGATTACGCTAACCTGTCCTGTGTCTTCCAGAAGGTGCTTGGATCTCCAGAGCGATCACACGGCGGGGAGCGACGGAGACGTACTTCTGGCTAATTATGTTTTTACCCACTTTAAGAGTCAGGAGATGAATCCCTGGACGGATGTGCACTACGTCCAATTACAGAAAACCGACAGGTACGTTGATTTCTGGTAATTTAGCAGACGCACTTAACTGGAGCGACTACCCAATTAGTGCAGTGTTTTCCAATCCAGGTCCTGGGGACCCAAAACAGTGCACGTTTTTGTTTTTGCCCTAGTACTCACACACCTGATTCAAATGTTGCCCTACCAGTTACACGCTTGATTGACATAATCAACCAATCATCAAGTCTTTAATTTGAATCAGGTGTGTGAGTGCCTGGGCAAAAACGAAAACGTGCACCCCTTTGGGTCCCGAGGACCAGGATTGGGAAACACTGCATTAGTGTATTCATCTTAACATGGCTACAGTAGGTGGGACGTCTCAGGAAGGGAGGCACACATAGCAGCCGATTGAAGAGCTCTGGGAGGGTTTGAGCATTGCCTGGGGGGCAGGGAGGGGTGGTTCCCATCAACGCACAGACTTTATATAATTCCTTATCTTCTAACAGTCTTCGCCCTTATTCCAACCCCACAGTAAGAAGCCAAACCGAGTTCTGATGGACCAAGTGGTCGTGGGCCAGCCCAAGGCTTATCTGGCCTATAGCGCCACAGGAAAAGTTCAGGTCAGCCAATCAGATGTCCATGTTGAATTATACCGACTGATAATCCCTTTTTGATATTCTGTCCACATCCAGGTTCTTAATGTCATATTGGTAGTGTTTTCGGCCACACTGGATGTCATCAGAGACAGTTGACTGGGTCTTACGTGTAGAAATTGTCTCTGTGTTTAGGGCAAGGCAGTATATGGTAACTACGGCCGAAAGGAGGACGTGGAGATTCTGAAGACTCTGAATGTCGAGCTGAACGGCACCGTCATTCTACTGAGAGCTACTGGACAGATCAGCCTGGCACAGCAGGTGAGCTGTTGAGGAGAGACTGTGAGAGAGGGAGAGCAAGCGCAAGAGGGAGGGAGGGTGAGAGAGAGAGAGGGAGGGAGAGAGCGTGAGAGAGAGTGAGAGAGTGGTTTTCAGTGAACTTCAGTGAACTTGTTTGCTCTCCAGGTGGCTAACGTAGCTGCATTGGGAGTGTCTGCAGTTCTGATTTACCCTGACCCAGAAGACTACAAGTTTGACAGAAGCACTGAGTTTTACGGACACGTGAGTGAACAGAACATCAGACTACTCTGGCTCTCAGGTGGCGATGCGGCAGACCTTCGCCGGTCTACATTCATGTTCTCCATCTGACAATCCATGTGGTCCTCTTGTAGGTCCATCTGGGTTCAGGAGATCCGTACACCCTGGGTTTCCCCTCCTTCAACCACACCCAGTTCCCCCCCACTAAGTCCTCAGGCCTGCCTACTGTTCTGGCCCAAAGTATCACCGCGGAAACTGCTGCTGCGATACTGAAGTAAGAACACTCACCCACCATCCCTGTTCTGCATGCTCTCTCGCTCACTCCCTTACTCCCTCTCTCTCTCTCTCTCCCTCTCTCTCTCTCTCTCTCCCCCTCGCTCTCTCTCTCTCCCTCTCCCTTCTGTTTGTCTCCAGGCGTATAGGTGGAGCCAAGGTTCCCTCCAGCTTTAGAGGTGGCCTGGACAATGTGGACTACACGATAGGGGGTGATGGTGTGAACGTCACCGTGGAAGTCAACAACGTTCTGCAGAGCACCGAGATCCACAACGTCTTTGGGGTCATCAAGGGCTTTGTCGAGCCAGGTAATGGGGTCATGTGTCATGGGGTCATGTCACCCCAGGGGGAGGCTAACAGCGGGAGACAAACTGACAATGTGACCATGCGAGGACCTTTGGCCCCTTAGGAAAACATCTGTTTTCATCTTAGGGGTTAGATTTGAGTCCAGTTCGGTGTTTAGGTTAGGGCAAATAAATATTCTAAGGGAGTGTAACGCCTGATGTTTGTGTGTAGATCATTACGTGGTACTGGGGGCGCAGAGGGACTCGTGGGGTCCAGGCGTCGCTAAGGCCACTGTCGGTACCACGCTGCTGATGGAGCTGGCTAGATCAGTGTATGAGATGGTGGAGAAAGGTAACTCATCTCCACGTACACACACTCACTCATTCTCACACACAAACACATACACACACACACACACTTCTGCCACTAAACACACGTTCTGGTGTACGCAGATGGGTTCCGTCCCAGGCGGAGTATGGTGTTTGCCAGTTGGAGTGCGGGCGAGTATGGCAGCGTTGGCGCTACTGAGTGGCTGGAGGTAAGAACTACACACTGAAGCACCTTACTGTAACGCGTGCAAGTGCGTGCTTGCCCGCCTGCGTGCGTGCGTGCGTGTGTGTGTGCATGTTACAATAAGGAAAATTAGTGAGGACATTTTGCCGTTCCTCGCTTTTTGCCATTAAGGGTCAGGGTTATGTTATTGAGGTAAAGGTTAGGGGTTAGGATTAGGTTATTGGGGTTAGGGGTAAGGTAAAACAGTTCTTTTTAATGGTAATAAATTGCCGGTGCTCATCTTGATTGGAAAACCTCAGTGTATTTGTTCCACGGCAGGGTTACCTTTCTTCTCTGGACAAAAGAGCTTTCACGTACATCAGCCTGGACGGTGTGGTAACTGGTGAGAATGCGGATGTGTATACACACACACACACACACACACACACACACACACACACACACACACACACACACAGTCTCCTTTTAATGGTTTGTGGTTGTGTGTCCTTTAGGCCACGGTGCTTTTAAAGCCTCTGCTAGTCCTCTGCTCGTCAGCCTTCTGGAGACCACCATGCGCGAGGTGAAGAACCCCATAGGATCTGAGGAATCAAAGAGTCTCCATGATAAAGTGTCTGGAGCCAACTTTGAGGCGTCTGTGTGAGTACAGCACCCCCTATCACCCCCAGTGACAAATGGTGCATTATCATGTGTGTCATCACCACAGTGACGCATTATCACCCAACGGTGTATCATTGTGCGCAGATCTGACGTGTTGGTTGTGTGGTTGTGTGGTTAGGCTGGAGCCCATGCAGATGGAGGATGCGGCGTACCCATTCCTAGCCTTCTCCGGCATCCCGTCTATCTCATTTCGCTTCGTCTCTCGAGATGTAAGACTTGCTAGCTCACTCCTCGCCAGGTTTAGCTTGTCTTACGTTATCAAACTCAAGCTGACCGTGTCTGTGTCTAACAGTCTCCTGTCCTCCTTCCCCATGTCCGTTCTGTGCATTGCAGTCAGCCGTCTACCCCTACTATGGCACCGCCCTTGACAACATGGATAACCTGGGGTACACAACCAACCAACGGCTTGATTCCCTGGCCACGGCGGCGGGGCTGGTGGCGGGTCAGATGGCGTTACGATTGGTCCACGATCACGTCCTGAGCCTTGATGTGCAAAGCTACGTTGCAACTATCAGCCAATCGGTGGTTAAAATCAACAAACGCCTCAAACAAGTCACCGAGGTTTGTTTGTTTTACTGTACTTTTTTGTGTACGTTTTTATTGGTTTAGTGGTTAGGTATAATTATAATGTAGTTGTGTTATTCTATTGTTTGGTTATAATTATGTGTTATTCTATTGTTTGGTTATAATTATGTGTTATTCCCAGGGACGTTCTGTTGGGTGTAATTGTTTTGTCATTGTGTAATTCGTTCGGTTGTGTAATTGCATTGTCGTTGTGTAATTCCAGGGACGTTAGGTTGTGTAATTGTTTTGTCATTGTGTAATTCCAGGGACGTTCGGTTTTGTAATTCCAGGGACGTTCTCTTGGGTATAATTGTTTTGTCATTGTTTAATTCCAGGGACGTTCTCTTGGGTATAATTGTTTTGTCATTGTGTAATTCCAGGGATGTTAGGTTTTGTAATTGTTTTGTCGTTGTGTAATTCCAGGGACGTTCGGTTTTGGTAATTGTTTTGTCGTTGTGTAATTCCAGGGACGTTCGGTTATGTAATTGTTTTGTCGTTGTGTAATTCCAGGGACGTTCGGTTTTGGTAATTGTTTTGTCGTTGTGTAATTCCAGGGACGTTCGGCCGAGGGTCTTTCAGCTATTTGGCTCATTATGGCACGTGGGTCGTACATCCGAGCCAGCGCAGACCTCATGAATGACATAAAAAA
>JACXGI010001863.1:41798-52558 GCA_016801175.1 Esox masquinongy
CCCCCCCCCCCCCCCCCCCCCCCAGGTGGAACGCAACCTCCTCTCTCCGTTTGTTTCCCCCAAGGATGTGCCTTTCCGCCACGTGCTGTTTGGTCACGGTTCACACACTCTGGATGCCATGTTGGAGGGAAAGGAAACGGATGTGCTGCGGACCCAGCTGGCGTTGGGCACCTGGACCCTGCAGGGCTGTGCCAATGCCCTCGCTGGAGACATCTGGGAATTGGACAACCAGATATAAGTGTGCGTGTGTGCGTGTGTGCGTGTGTGCGTGTGTGCGTGCGTGCGTGCGTGCGTGCGTGTGTGCTTGCGCAAAACCTTTGCTGTTACCATAGAGATGACATTTAACTCTATTATTTATACTTTATTTATTTATCAGTGGCAGAGTCCACTATAAATGTCCTCAATTCGATTGATAGAGTTCCTGTTTGTTTTTGTAACGTTTTGGGAAGCAGTGCCTTCCAGACTGATGTCACTTTAATGTTGTTTGTTTTGACTAGGAGTGTATTTATTTATCAGTGCCAGTGCTCACTATAAACATTTAAAACATTGTTGGTTTTTGACAAGTCATCGGGAGCAGTGTCTTCCAGGCTCATGAAGGATTTTTGTCGTTTGTAATGTTTTGGATAGACTTACGATTTAATTTTATGAAGTTATCAGGAGCAGTGCCTTCTAGACTTTTGACCGGCTAATGCCGTTTGAGATGTTTTTACATTATCTTATGATTTAATAAGGTTATCGGAAGCAGTGTCTTCCAGACTTATGACAGTTATACTGTCTCCTATGGCAGCATCTGCTGAAGCAACTGAGTCACGTATGCAGACTGTCTGACCATCCAGTCCAGTGACATTTGGCACATCGGCTCGTTTTGACGTATATGAAATGTTCTGTATAACGGTCTAGCTACAGATGGTCTGACTAGCTGGGTACATGACTCCATTAACAGAAATACACAACCTGCTGCTACCAGTTAATACTACGGAAACAGAATCGTGGGTACCTAGCAACTGCGGTTAGCATGACTCACATTTTGATTGGCTGAAATGCGTATACTGTTGTAAATGATGCCCTCTCTTATATACAGCCTTGCACTCTGGTCAAAAGTAGTGCACTGTATGGAAGATAGGTTTTCATTTCAGAGGCGGCATGGACAAATTAATCAACTCCTCGTATATTGACAATCTAAACTTGTAAATGGAGCTTTAGGTCATTGATATGGAGCGTTGTATCCAGATGCTATATAAATCGGTCAGCGAAGGAGAATTTTCTGTTGACCGGTCGTATTGTGCTGCAGTTTATATTTCTGATCTGATCCATTATCGGGAGCAGTGTCTTCCATAATGATAAGCGTTGATGGTAGTTTTTGCCTACCAGTGTGTGTGTGTGTGTGTGTGTGTGTGTGTGTGTGTGTATGTTTATATGGGTGTATTGGGGGCAGTGACTGACATATTTCACTGAAGGGTGGATTAACTTGTCGGGAACAGTGTTTCCCAGGGTTTTATATCCGTGTGTTTATAGTTACATTTCTCTTTTGTGTTCACACTGTTAAGGATGTCTGACCTCTGTGTGATCTACTACTCCGTTGTTAGAAAACACTGGACTAGTTGTAGTGCAAATGCCCTGTCCTGTGTCATGTTACTGTATTTCTTCTAGAAACTGGGTCGGCAGCAGACACCTTTTTCCACAGCGTCTGAACTTGGTGTTGACAGTAGGAATTACAGAATACGCAATTTCAAAATATTGTTTGCGCACCATTTTTAGCTAGCTAGACAAACTACCACTCTAAAACGTACTTATTGTGGCCGAATGCATAGCGGGCATGTCCGCTCCTGGTCACCATCATGGATTTTGTTGCTCTTGGTGAAACTGCTTGAAATTTGCAGCCATATTGCTAATATCTTGCTTCTTACTGTCACAAGAAAACCAAGGGCCGACCCTGTCTGTATACTGTATGCAGTCCCTAAGAAAAACATTCCTTTCAGGTCAATATTTCTATGTATTTTCCAATGCATGTTCGGAATGACTCAAACTTCTGCTGTATCTCTCCGCTAACTGATCGCTGTTCTATTCATAGATCACTCAGTCAGTTAACTGTTCTAGCATTTCTGACCTGTCAGAGTGAGTTACTCTGAACTTGTACATGCTCATCGTAGCCTCCTGCCACTCACCTCGTATTGCAGTACTGTACAGGAGTGTGTGGATGTTTTGATGTTTTTGCACTCTTGAGTAGCTCTGTCATTCTGTTCTTTCATTAAACCAATTGGCTTAGCTCATTTGTGTGTTTGTGTTTTACTCTGATGAAATGAAAGTGGACTGTTGAAGGCAGGTCAGGAAATTCAGCACACAGCTCCCTCTTACAAGGAACACGTTTGTCTCAACTCACAGGGTCTTCTGATATAATATTATTTAAAAAACACATAAATAGCTCCCCCTCTGACACTTAATGGCCTATCAGTGCTAAACTCCATGTACAGACTCCATGTACAGCATTTTGTGTTAGTACCTAAAACAAAATGGCCGCTATTGACCAAAAACATTAGGTGTGGTCTCTTGCATGAATTGTTCATGGATGTACGATCTAAAAAGGTACACATTGCAAATACTGTCAAGACTATTCATGCAAGAACATTCATATTGACCACTCAATATTATTATATCGGACACGTTTATATTGTTTGATCTGTTTGCTACACCTGTGTGAAAAGAAATAGTGATTTGTGTGATAATGATTGTATAGACTCTGTAGTACCAGTTACAGTAACAGTCAGTGTTGCCAGTTATGTGGGCATACATACCTTATGCGGATGCAGTAAAATTGCAAATGTTGATTTTTTTGTTTTTGTATCCCTGCGAGTAAACCCCATACATAGTGTCTGGAATGGAAGGTGGTGTTTCAGTGTTTTCTGGAAACATTCACCCAAATTCATACTAGCAATCTGAAATACATAGAGGGTTTGTCCAAAGTTAAAGCATGAGAACCTGTAACATTAGTATTTTGCCAAGAGAACCAGTTATGTTTTGTAAAAAACAAAAAAATCAGTGCATAGTGATGATGTCATATGGATTTTTTTTTGCCCAACAGTACAGAATGCTAGCCAGCTCAATAAAGTAAATCTCACCAATATTTTATTGAATATTAGCCTACTGTGTTCCATGGGTGATCTATTAAGGTCAGGGTAGCAGATACATTTGCTGAGCAGAGGTAAAATTCACAGATTGTGCATGCACAAGCCTGGTGTATTGTCTACAGATTAATACAATTTGGCACACATCCTCAGGGGCGAGACATGCTAACCCATACACTATCTCAAACAATACAGTATAGCATGGTTTAGATTAAATGGGTGAATATTGTGCCATGACATAGAGACCTGGTATTAACAAAAATACTTAATTCAGGGAAGACATGTTTACTGTTACCTTATTATTTGAAAGCAAATCTATGAAAAAAAAAATCCATAAGGGCCTACTCTGGCTGCCGAGTTGTTGACGGCCTGGAACGTACAGTGGAAGTGTTCAAAGACGTGGTGACGCCGGGCCAGTAATCCCAGCAGCACGCGAATTACTGAAGAGGAGAGAACCGACAGAAAACAACGGCTTGATTCTGTTGGCAATAGAAAATGAAGGTTTCTGAAAACACCAGCTAATTAAGGCGAGTTTTGGGGAGGTGCATAAAAAATACCTCATTTTCTCTTGATGTGTATCTCCTTTCTGCGCGTTTGTGTGTTCGAATGAAACCATTCCGTTATCCTGAGACGGAACGTGGTTACGGTAACAGGCTTGTCAGAGTGATGCGACATGTCCTATTTAAAATTTCAGTTGATTATTTAAACCATTTGGTGTTATGTTGTAGATTATTTAGCTTACTGTCGAAATGTGGGTCTTCTGGAGTGACTGTTTACGAACAGGAGAAGGAGATGGTGAGCGTAGGCACGTAATGTACTGGATTCCACATACGGCAACAGTGGTCTCGCACTGCAGTGCCGTTTGATAATAAAGCAGAGGCACAGCAATTGGGAGGGATATGGCTCTGTTTAGCTTTCCTTATTCCGATTCAATTCAGCAAAGATAAAATATTATTTATACGTTGTGCGGATGTGTGTGCGTGTGTGTGTGTGTTCTCAAATGTCATGTGATCAGAAAGGTCTAAACCTGAATAGCACCCTTTACTTCAATTTCTCACGGTTCCTTTTCTGACATGCGCGTGTGCACACGCGAGTTCTATCCGCTGTCGTCACATGTCATGGTAATAGCTCACTGCGTTGCCATAGTTACCTGGTCACCTGTCCTCGGCATCCACAGGATCCCTCCGCCCCAGACCCACACAAACCCCCAACCCCTTTTTGGGGATGTTGTGTAATCCAGCGTAGATGATGCTGAGAGAGGAAGAGTAGGAGGGAGCGCTGGAGTGGGTAGAGAGAGGTGCTGTCTGCCCTGTGCTCGGCAGATTTGTGAGTCAGCACAGAGGGAAGATAGCGAGGGGGGCTGTTCATAGATAGCTTAGCTTGGCCGGTATAAACGGATGGAGCGAAGAGAATCGTATATCTCCTGCTGTGTGTGTGTGTGTGTGTGAACCGTAGGTGTGTGTGTGTGAACCGTAGGTGTGTGGGTGTGTGCGTATTGATTAGGCATAAGGTTGTGAGGGAAGGTCAACACTGGGCAGAGGGATACCCGTTGTAACTTGGAGTTAACACTGCAAATACAGACAGATACACACACACACACACACACATTCCTGGGAGGAGGACAAAATCCTTGAGGAGACAGAGCGAGGGTGAGGTGTAGGTTGACGGACGAGTGGTGGGTGTGCAGCAGCCATGGCAGAGAACTATCTGTACCAACGTCTGCCCTTCGAGAGAGAAGAGGAGGAGGAAAAGAAGGAGGAGAGGAAGGAGAGACTAACGCAGGAGACAGGGAGAGAAGAGATGGTAAAGTCTTTTAAATACTGTGTTTTAAACTGGCTGAGGCTTTTCTTTTATTTTACTGTACGTTTCTGTGTGTGTGTGTGTGTGTGTGTGTCTGTGTGTGTGTGTAGATGGCGGAGGAGGGGACAGAGTGGTTGATAGATCTGTTGACAGATGTTCAGCTCCAGCAGTATTTCCTGCGTATCCGTGATGAGCTTAACGTGACGCGCCTATCCCATTTCGACTACGTTAAGAATGAAGACCTGGAGAAGATCGGCATGGGGCGCCCAGGTGTGGGCAGTATATTGTATTTTTTTGAAAACAAGGAAAGCAAAAGTAGATATACCTCTTCTATTCCTCTGGAAACTGTCATAGTGCATTCGCAGTGTGGTCGTAATGCGGTCACAACGTGCTCATTACACAGTCACAATGCGCTCATAACACAGTCTCAACGCGCTCATTACACAGTCACAACGCGCTCATAACACAGTCATAACGCGCTCATAACACAGTCATAACGCGCTCATAACAGAGTCACAACGCGCTCATAACCTTCTTACCTCTCGTCCTATATCCTCTGTGGTGGTCTCCCAAGAAATGGTGTTACAGGCTTGTTGTCTCTGTGTTATAGGCCCGTTGTCTCTGTGTTACAGGCCCGTTGTCTCTGTGTTACAGGCCAGAGGAGGCTTTGGGAAGCGGTCAAGAGGAGGAGAGCTCTATATAAACGCAAGTCCTGGATGAGCAAGGTACAGCACACAGTGAGTTGAAATTTCTCTTAACTGTCGTGTGTGTATGTGTGTGTGTGTTTGTGTGTGATGTGTGTGTGTGTGTGATGTGTCTGTGTGTTCAAAGTAAGGTCACTCTCAGCTGTAGTCTCTGCGTTTGGGCCAGCAGGTTTTTCCAGGGAAAAGACCTGATTCAGACTCAGACCCCCAGCATTCCCGAGGGGCGTCGCCGACCTTGATGACCCCAGGTGTGTGTGTGCGCGTGTGTGTGACATGCTCAATCCGGTATCTTAATTGACTTCAGTTGGTTTATACTTTTATAAAATCCGTGTTTATTATTGACCTATACCCAGAATGTCTGTAAGAAGTTGGTAAGGAATATATTAACATATAGAGTGAGCAAAAGTGTTAGTACATTATTTCATTTTTTTATGGCTCTGTATTCTGCCATTTTGGATTTGAAACAGTAAAATGACCGTGTGTCACTGTCCAAACGTCCATTTTGAGTCCACTGTGTGTTACTGTGTATAATAGCTGTGGTTGCGCCTGATGTTTCAAGGGTTAACCCCGCCCACTGACGTGCCTTCTTCAGGAGCCTCCCTGACCTGTCTGATCCGGGAGGCGGAGCTTCAGCTGTGTGAACGCCTCGGAGACGGAACCTTCGGTGTCGTCCGGAGAGGAGAGTGGACCGGACCTACCGGACAAGTGGTAGGAGCACGAGAACGACAAAGAGAGCGGACAGAGCCTTTTACTACCGAACCTCTGTTTTTGATGCAATACTGGAGCTAATAAGGAACACGAGCAAATGCTCCAAAAACGTCCCAATTATGTCCTCTAATTAAGGCAAGCATCCTGCAAGGGGCCAACCCCCCTCTTTTCAATGTTTGTGTTTATTTTTATAAAAATGTGTGTAATAATCTGATAGAGCAGACTTAACTTTTGAATTACACTCATTAAAAGCTACACATTTTAAGCCTTCCAGGACTGTATGAACTAACTGTAAGTTGCTCTGGAAAAGAGCATCTACTTATTGTGTATGTCTGGATGATGTTCCCTCAAAATCCATTATCATATGTCCTGACCGGCTCTGTCCTGATCTCTTGGACAGTCGTGGTGGGCGTTCTTCACTCATCCACTGTAGATGTCTTCCTTGGCCCGTTAGGCGGTTTGCATTTGCTGCAGTCACCAGCAATTTCCTCCTTTTTAATGATGCCCTTGACTCTTTCTCGTAACCGTTTGGTTTTTGGCCACGTTTCTGATTCTGTCCCAGTACTAACTAGATGACCGTGTTTAATTAGTCTGTTTCTTCCTGTCCCTCTGTTGCTGTGCTAGCTATCCGTGGCAGTGAAGTGCCTGAAGACAGACAGTGTGCTGGAGACGGAAGGCTTGGATGATTTCATCCGGGAGGTGAATGCCATGCACTCCCTCAACCACCAGAATCTCATCCGCCTCTACGGAGTGGTGCTCACACACCCCATGAAGATGGTGAGTTTTACACACACACACACACACGCACACACACACGCACACATATCTCAAGACCTTCTGACTGGGGGGTTAATGGAATATTTTCTCAGCATAACCTGATGTAAAGTAGATAGAACAATTATGTATTACTCATGTAATCACCTGTGTAACTGACTGGGTGTTAACTGATAAAACATTTAACCTGGTCACTTGAGCCTAAGTGCTCATATTATTTTTTAAGAAACTGTCATTGTCACGCTTGTTTATACATATATATTTATTTACTACCATCTTTATTTAGCTTTTTTTTTTCAAACTGTTTCTTTGTCTTTGATTCTTCCACATTTGTTTGCTAATTGATTAATAAAAGAAAGGCTGATGAACAACAATTTAGACAGTTTGGATTTGTGTGTGTGTGTGTGTGTGTGTGTAAATGTAGACAGTTTGGATTTGTGTGTGTATGTGTGTGTGTGTGTGTGTGTGTGTGTGTAAATGTAGACAGTTTGGATTTGTGTGTGGGGGTAAATTTAGACATTTTGGATTTGTGTGTGTGTGTAAATGTAGACAGTTTGGATTTGTGTGTCCTGTTATTCTCTTATCTGTGCTCCCGCTCCTACTACTGCTCCCATGGTCTGTATAACGAGCGAAAGGTATTTGTATCTCACGTGGAGGGCAGGAGGACCTGCGGCCTTTCCTTGACTCTCCTGAAGCAGTATGTGAATCCACTGTATCTCTTGGGGGAGTGAGAATTTCAGTAACGTTGCATTACGCTGTGTAACTTAGATTTTTTTCCTTCAAAGAGTATGTTGTGATAACAATGGAACCGTATAAAGAGAGGTCTGAGTCTGAGACGGGCAGTTGCTCCGCTGACAGACTCGGCTTGTTACTTTGCAGTAAAGTCTATTTTGAACTCACAAGCTCCGGTGTCTGAGAGCTGTCTCTAAGTTATATTTCCACGGCAGGTTCAATAAGACATTTTGGTTGGAGAAGTGTTTCTCTTGAGGGTGCCCTTCACATGTGAAAGTCCTATTGGTGAAAACCCTTTTGAACTTGGTGTTAATAGGTTGTATGCTCTGCATAACTTCGGAATGCTGTAAAATAAAATATTGTTCCAAATTGCTTTAAAAAAATGTGTGGAATTTAATTGTTTTAAGCTAATTTACGAATCTCAGGAATGTGATACTCTGCACTTTAGGTACGTTTAGGGAATGGTCATTATTAAGTAATGAATGAGAACATGACTGGAAAACAGGTCTGAGATCTGGGATGAGAGATCTCTCAAGATCAATATCTCAAAATGCATTGTGCAGATATATATAGATGTAATGAATATAGGTTATATTAATTAATCTAGCGTGTGTGTGTGTTTGTGTTTGTGTGTGTTTGTAGGTGACGGAGCTGGCTCCTCTTGGTTCTCTCTTGGATCGTCTCAGGAAGCGACAGGGACATATCCTCATCTCATCTTTGTGTGGCTACGCTGTACAGGTATGTGGGCGCGCGTGTGTGTGTATGTATGGGTGTACCTGTGTGTGTGTACATATCTTAGATGTAACTGCCAGCGATGAAGCAGTAAAACAAATCAGTTGGTAACCTGATTGCTTTTTAAAATGAAGTATTGAGCTCAATGTTCTCAGACCGTGGGGGTAGAAGGACACACACTGAAATAATCTCTTCCAACAAAGTGAATATTTGTCAAATCTGTCATAATATTTTCAGGTTTTTGCTCCAGTCCAATTTGGATCCATTGGTGGATGGACTGTCATGCAAAATAAATATAAAATCAAATTTATTTAACTATAATAAATCATGTGGGTAAACTGCATTTACTTTTTGCCCGCTGCTACACCATCAGTTATGGAACAGCTAGTTAGCTGCTGTGTGTGTGTGTGTGTGTGTGTGTGTGTGTGTGTGTGTGTGTGTGTGTGTGTGTGCGTGTGCGTATGTGTACACAGGTGGCTTCTGGCATGGCGTACCTGGAACAGAGGCGGTTCCTCCACAGAGATCTGGCAGCGAGGAACGTCTTGCTGTCGACCAACGAGACGGTGAAGATCGGCGACTTCGGCCTGATGAGGGCTCTGCCCCCCCACCAGGAAGTGTACGTCATGGAGGAGAGCCAGAAGGTGCCCTTTGCATGGTGGGTAATGGTATTTGGGTGATGGACACGCCATCTCTTTGTGTCCTGTCCCAATTCCCTGGTATTTCCCCCTTTCTCTTTCCCCCTCACTCTTCCACCCTCTCACTAGCACTCTCACTCTTCCCCTCTTTTCCACTGTTACTCCCTCCCTCCACTTTTCCTCCACTCTCCCTCTCTTTCTCCAGGTGTGCTCCAGAGTCGTTGAGGAGCAGGACTTTCTCTCATGCTTCAGATACCTGGATGTTTGGAGTCACTCTGTGGGAGATGTTTACACATGGACAGGAGCCATGGGTAGGACTCAACAGCAGCCAGGTACACACAACATATTTTGCCCCTAAACCTGTCCATTACTCTAACCGCAACCCCAACAAACATACTTACCCTAAACCTAAGCTCAGTGACAGGCGTCTCAGACGTGTGTGTGTGTGTGTGTGTGTGTGTGTGTGTGTGTGTGTGTGTGTGTGTGTGTGCGTGTGTGATTGTTTAGATTTTGCACAAGGTGGATGTGGAGGGGGAGAGGCTAGTGAAACCAGACGACTGTCCCCAGGATGTCTACAACATGATGCTGCAGACCTGGAGCCCTCAGTCTGACGACAGACCCACATTCATCGCCCTCCAAGACTTCCTGCTGGAGGTACAGTGGATATAAAAAGTCTACACACCCCCTGTTAAAATGCCAGGTTCTTGTGATGTAAATAAGACAAAGATAAATCATGTCAGAATTTTTTACACCTTTAATGTGACCTATAACGTGAACAATTCAATTGAAAAACAAACTGAAATCTTTGAGGGGGAAAAATAAAAAACCCACAATAACCTGGTTGCATAAGTGTGCACACCCTTAAACTAATACTTTGTTAAAGCACCTTTTGATTTTATTACAGCACTCAGTCTTTTTGGATAGGAGTCTATTAGCATGGCACATCTTGACGTGACAATATTTGCCCACTCTTCTTTGCAAAAGCGCTCCAAATCTGTCAGATTGCGAGGACATCTCCTGTGCACAGCCCTCTTCACATCACCCCACAGATGTTCAATTCTCTGGCTGGGCCATTCCAAAACGTTAATCTTCTTCTGGTGAAGCCATGCTTTTGTAGATTTGGATGTGTGCTTTGGGTCGTTGTCGTGCTGAAAGGTGAACTTCATCTTCAGCTTTCTAACGGACGTCTGAAGGTTTTGTGCCAAAATTGCCTGGTATTTGTAACTGTTCATAATTCCCTCCACCCTGACTAAGGCCCCGGTTCCAGCTGAAGAAAAACAGCCCGAAAGCATGATGCTGCCACCACCATGCGTCACTGTGGGTATGGTGTTCTTTGGGTGATGTGCAGTGTTGTTTTTGCGCCAAACATACCTTTTGGAATTATGGCCAAAAAGTTCAACCCTGGTTTCATCAGACAATAACACATTTTCCCACGTGCTTTTGGGGGGCTTGATGTTTGTTTTCAAACTTCAGCCGGGCTTGGATGTTTTTCTTTGTAAGAAAAGGCTTCCGTCTTGCCACCCTACCCCATAGCCCATTCATATGAAGAATAC
>JACXGI010001863.1:52658-69233 GCA_016801175.1 Esox masquinongy
TCTTCTCGTCTTTTCATCAATTTTGGAGGGACGTCCAGTTCTTGGTAATGTCTCTGTTGTGCCATATTTTCTCCACTTGATGATGACTGTCTTCACTGTGTTCCATGGTATATCTAATGCTTTGGAAATTATTTTGTACCCTTCTCCTGACTGATATCTTTCAACAATGAGATCCCTCTGATGCTTTGGAAGCTCTCTGAGGACCATGGCTTTTGCTCTGAGATGCAACTAAGAAAATGTCAGGAAAATCCTACTAGAACAGCTGAACTTTATTTGTGATTAATCACAGTCACTTTAAATGATGGCAGGTGTTTAATGACTTCTATTTAACATGAGTTTGAATGTGATTGGTTAATTCTGAACACAGCCACATCCCCAGTTATAAGAGGGTGTGCACACTAATGCAACCAGATTATTGTAAGGTTTTTATTTTTCATTTTTCCCCCTCGAAGATTTCATTTTGTTTTTTAATTGAATTGTTCACATTATAGGTCACATTACAAGTGGGAAAAGTTCTGACATGATTTATCTTTGTCTCATTCTTTTACATCACAAAAACCTGGCATTTTAACAGGGGTGTGTAGACTTTTTATATCCACTGTATCCATGGTGTGATTCACAAAGTTGGCCAGCAGAGGACAGTGTAGCCTGTCAGTGGTCACAACCCTACAAGTCAAGAGGGAGAACGTATCCTGCCTTTAGATGTCTTGGGGATGCTGTCCCGGACGCCAATTATGCTTTTCCTGAAAGGTCCTTGTACAGGACAAGGGTGAACCTGTGTCCTAGAGACCAGGCCTCTGTGTCCTAGAAACCAGACCTCTGTGTCCTAGAAACCAGGCCTCTGAGTCCTAGAAACCAGGCCTCTGTGTCCTTGAGACCAGGCATCTGTGTCCTAGAAACCAGGCCTCTGAGTCCTAGAAACCAGGCCTCTGTGTCCTTGAGACCAGGCATCTGTGTCCTAGAGACCAGGCCTCTGTGTCCTAGAGACCAGGCCTCTGTGTCCTAGAAACCAGGCCTCTGTGTCCTAGAAACCGGTCGTAATATGGATGTTTTTGTGCAGACCATGCCTACAGACATGAGAGCACTGCAGGACTTCGAAGAACCGGACAAACTCCAGATCAACATGAATGACATAATCACCATCATCGAGGGCAGGTTGGTGTGTGTGTGTGTGTGTGTGTGTGTGTGTGTGTGTGTGTGTGTGTGTGTGTGTGTGCACGTGCATGCGTGTTTGTGTTCGCGCTGCCGCCAAAGAACAATTGAGGACTCAGAGAGTTTTCGGGGTTAGTCAGTGTGGGTTCACATGTGCCTGCAGGGCGGAGCACTACTGGTGGAGAGGGCAGAACCGGAGGACATTACGCGTGGGCCAGTTTCCTCGACACGTGGTGACGTCGGTCAGCGGCCTGTCGGCTCAGGACATCAGCAGGCCACTCAGGCATTCCTTCATACACACCGGACACGGAGACACAGACCCCCACAGGAGCTGGGGACACGCCGACCGCATAGACAGGTACACACACGCCTGGCTGCTACCGGCAGGTACTGTGTTTGGCCACCAGGGAGCAGCAGTGCTCTTGTTCTTTAGATGTCAGGCGCAGTGGAAAAATACCCGAAGGGCACAAGCCCATTATGTCGTGTAAGCTTCTTAAGCTCACTGTGGTTGTGCACTGAACTGCAGCTCTGGTCTATGCCCCCCCCCCACCCCCCCAAGCCTATACTTGGGAAACCCCATGGACCCCCCAGATGTTATGGGAATGGATCCTTTCACTGCCCGGCCCACCAAACTACCCAACCGCACCAAGAGTAAGTTGGCTCCAAAAACATTTTTGGTTTCGTTTTTTCTTTTTTTTTTCTTTTTTTTTTACAAAAATCTTCCTTGTATTCTTTGTGTTCTTTCTAAAACGATCTCTCTGTGTTGGTGTCTCTCAGAACAGCCTCCCCCTCGTCCTCCGCAACCTGCTGTCATGATCAAGAGTAAGTATCTCTACTTAGTGGGGTTTATTTACCATAACGTTTAGGTTTAGGGCTAAGGTTGGGGTAAGGTTTTAGGGAAAACAGTATTTTGAATGAGGTAAACTAAAAATGAGAGATTCCTAAAATATTTGTCTATGTTTGTTCTATTGTCTGTGCGTGTGTGTGTTTGTGTGTGTCTGGGTAGAGCCGTTTTATGACTCTGTGTTAGATGATGATGATGATGAATATGATGGTGCTTCGTCGGGTCTGAAGAGGCTGGGCTCGGCTATTGGCCTTAGACTCCGCCCATGGGAGGGGCCAGGTGTGAGGTCAGCCAAAAGCGAGGTCTCCCTTATCGACTTCACAGATGACAGCTTCAGCTCAGCCACTCCCTCACCTCTCACTGAGTCACACTTACCTGACCAGAACACACTCCAGGTACATACACACCTAAACAAACTCACACAAGCACACACACAAACACTCATTCACACATACAAATATAAAATCATCTTCTCTCCACTCTCTGTAGGACCTTCCTTCCATCCTGGACTGGCCCCTCCCTCTTCCTGCTTATGATGAGGTTGCCAACGAGGCTGAGGGCCAACTGGCAGACCAGGAAGTTCGATCTATTACAGGATTGGCTGAGAGGATCCTGGCCCCGCCCAGCGCTGATGCAGAAGGGAGGGGTTTAACACAGTCAGCTGATCTTTTCCAGGAGCTGCAGAGAGAGGTGCCCAACGTACACACGCACACACACGCACACACACAGGTGTGGTAAGTTGAGTATTTGAAGTTTGGTGTTTTATTGTCTCCCTTCTAGGTGATGGTGAAGCTGCGTGTTCCCATGACAGCTGGTCGTTCTCTCCCCTCCTCCCCACTCCCCCTCTCCCTGGCCCCCCCAGACCCTCACAGACAAATCTACCTTCCTCCCCCCTCCTCCGAGGACAGGCCGGTTCTACCCCCCCGCTCCCCCATCCCGCCCCTCCGCTCCTCCAAACAAGTTTTCCTCGGAGAGAGGAAAGACATGCCCCCTCAGATCCCGCCCAGAGACCATGCCTGCTCCTCCCCCTCCTCACGCTCCTCCTCCCCTCTCTCTCTAGTTCCTCCACCTTCTGTCTCCCCTTTGTCCTCCTCTCCTCTCTGTCTCCCTCCCCCTCCCCTCTCTGTGTCCCCTCGTCAGAGATCTGGGCTGTACGGTGTGGTTGGTCCTCTAGTCTCTTCCTCCCCATCCTCCTCCTCTCCATCAACCTCCAGGCTCATGGCTGCCCCTCCCCCCACTTCCTTATTGGAGCCCCTTTCTATGGGGGGTGGCCTATCAATGCTTATTGACAGCTCTCAGAATACTGAACGCCCTGCCTACCTGGAGAGGTATGGAGCTGCCAAAATGGCCACCGTCCGACCCATGATGCAACAACAGCCAGGCGGGGGTGGGGCCAGGCCTAACTCCTCCCACAACAACAACAACCACAGGACTCAGCATTTAACTACTGCTCCCAGCATGCACTGGGAAAACTGCCTCATTGAGGTTAGAGATTTTAGTTAGGTATTATATTATATGATGCTGGTGTCAAGTCCTCTGCATTTACAAGTTTTTTGTGTCAGAAAAGTACAAGACATCCAAAACGATAATGTTTTTAAGTGTCAGTGTGTCTGCGGGGTGTGTGTAGGTGCAGGGGGCAGTGCATGGTGTGACAGCAGAGGAGTGTGATGCAGCTCTGGAGACTCACAGTGGGAACATACCTCAGGCAATATGCGACCTAAAGGTACACACACACACACACACACAGCTGACATGTTCATAATGAACACAAGTGCTGGTGACTTTCCGTTATGTCCTGTGAATCAGATTTGTTTTGTCCTTGTTGTTATCCTGACTGCTATGAAGCACAGGCTCCCATTTGGTTGATTCGTAACATTGTCTTGTTTCTACTCACATGAGCGTTTTAAAAATATTTTATGTTATTTATTTTATTTAATAGACTGCATTGTTTAGGAGCCGCCACTTGACTTCAAGATCTGCTGCAAGTGTATGGGACCAATGTGATACTGACACTTTTGAAACACATATACGCGCACGATCATATTTTCCTATTTTCTCCTTCCCTTCTCTCTTTCATTCCCCTCAATGTGTTCTCGCTCTCTCTTTCTCTCTATTATCTGTGTATGTAATATCTATCTGTCTAAAATCTCTCTTTCTCTCTATTATCTGTGTATGTAATATCTATCTGTCTAAAATCTCTCTTTCTCTCTATTATCTGTGTATCTAATATCTATCTGTGTAAAATCTCTCAATCTCTATTGTAGGTGGAACAGCTGTTCCGGCTGGGTCTGCGTTCTAGATCAGAGTGCAAAGAGGTTCTAGAACGTTGCCAGTGGGACCTGGAACAGGCCGGAACCCTTCTACTGGAATCTTATGGAAAAGTAGTCTAAAACAGACCCCCAACTCCAGGAGTCCAGAACAACAAAAGATGTGACACTATAAACTTTAAGCTATTACTTTACCTTTATTTATACAAGTTGTCTCATTAAGATGAATCTCTTTTTCAAGAGTGCAGTGTTTGTGTTTACGTCTGGAATCTTTAAGGGTAACATCGCCGTGTCTGTTTGCGGTTTCACAACAACAAAGAAGTCACTGCAAACAGCAAATAGGGTTTTTTTCCCTCTGAACGCAGCTTGTGGTAAGTTCCTCAATGCGTGAAACTCCCCGCCTCTGCTTTGACAAATCAAAAACTGTAACAGTCGGTTTGAGGCGGACAGTGGCACTGTTTCCACATACATCAGATTCCAACTAAAACTAGTCATTCAGCAGATGTTCCTATCTAGAGTAACTTACAATGTTGATAGCATATTTCATTCTTCTCAATACTGGTCATCCGTAAGCCAGATGAGGCCAACAGACATGCAGCTGGAGACTTGTAGTTCAGCCGTAGAAGTAGCGTTCACAGAACAGACAACACTATTCATATCATTCCCTTGCTTGAGATGAGGACCTGGCTGAATCATATTGAGGGAAACACTGGACCCACACATTACTGCATGCTCAGTAGATAAGTTATTGTTATAACAGTTATATCATTGTTAGTAAAACTGTTTCCCACAGGGTCAGATATTAAGCAGAAATATTTATTGTTTGGATATTTAAAGATTAGTTGTGTTACTGAAATGACATCAGATCTCTGTTTGTGTGTGTGTGCGTGTGTGTATGTGTGTGCGCGCGCACGTTTAAATGCTCATGCTTTCACTGTAACGCTGTGATCAGGGAGATAAAATGATACTTGTAAATGACACTACCACAACACTCGAGACAATGTATCCATATTTACGGTTTTGCGCAGATATAATGGCTCATGGTAAAGTATGAGGATAATGTTTAATAGAAGTAATGCATATACCGTTGCAAAGTGTAAAGATAATACATTACGTGTAAATGAAGTCAGACAGACCAACAGATCAGATTTTAAGATAGGGCCTGATGATAATCATGAACATGCTGAACATGTCTTTTATGAATAGCCCCGGAGCTCAAATTGACCAAAAAAAGAATAAAGAAATAGCCCCGGATCTATTCATCTATAATTCCGATCGCGCATTATGACAATGTAGACGTGTAGGCCGCTAGCGTGTACATCGAAATTTTCTGCATGTACATTCAAAACCCTGTACTTTCTGTCCCGGGCGGGGGGTGGGGGGGGGGTATTGTGGTAGGGTGGTAGGATGAAAAATGACAATGAGGAAAACAACCACAATAACGAAACACCCCGAGGCAATCACACAACGTACAGATCTATCCGCGGGGAGGTCCGACTACCGCGCTGGAGCGGTGATAATGACAAGAATGTGGATAATCATGACACATTCTGAAGCAATCATACAATATTCATACCCATTGGCGGGAGGGGGGTGCGTGCGAGCGTTCGTGCGCTGGGTCTTCTTCAGTGGTAGTGCTCTAACTGACAGCCGTGATTTTGCAGAAATGTTTGACTGTTGGAAAACTGACCTTTAATACAACAGCTATTTTATAATAAACTCATTTTTGGATCAACTCTGGGCGATTTTTCTCTTTTTCCTGCTCGTCTTGGGTACATGCGACGCACGAATACACAAGCCACAGGGTAATATGGGGGAAAGCAAGAGGGAGAGAAGTGGGAGACCGATTAGAGAGGGGGAGGAAAAGGATATGAGATTAGACAGATCTGTTAAGAGAACAGAGTGCTTCTTACTTAAACTGGCTACATACTGTGAACTTGTACTACCAAACAGATTGATTGTTAAAAAAAAATAGATGCAATAAACAAACAGTGGTAATCAAACTACTTGTTGAAACCCAATTGGATGTTAAACGCTGGCACTTTAAGCATACAATATTTTTTAAATGTCGTCCTATAAAATAAATACATTCACATACGTAAAACAACTGGTAACCTACTATTAATAACTAAAGTATGAGTATTTGGACAGTGTCTCTGACTTATCCTTGAACTGGACAAAAGTCGATGGGATCAAATAGAGTGGGAGATGTGCTTTCCCTGAGGATGGAAAAAAGAGATGTGATAGAGAAGAGGGGGAAGGGTGGAATAGAATGGGTGGAAAAACAGGAAAGAAGGAGTGAGAGGGAGAGGGTATGATGGGACTGACCTAATGCGTTCTGGAAGGTTTTTCTAAATCGATTTTGTGCTCTTCACACACACACAGTTTCAGGGAGAGAGATGAGCTGCGGGCAAGATAGAAAAATAGCACCTGCTTGAGATTAATTTACTGAACTTTTCAAACACTCGTCATTAAACATCTGTTCTTGATTTCTCCCTCCTTCTCTTTGTTTAACTCTCTTCATGACATCTCTCCTCCATAACTGTACACCTTCCCCTCATCCCTCTATGACCATACCCCTCTATGACCATACCTCTCATCCCTCTATGACCATACCCCTCACCCCTCTATGACCATACCCCTCACCCCTCTATGACCATACCTCTCACCCCTCTATGACCATACCCCTCACCCCTCTATGACCATACCCCTCACCCCTCTATGACCATACCTCTCACCCCTCTATGACCATACCTCTCACCCCTCTATGACCATACCCCTCACCCCTCTATGACCATACCTCTCATCCCTCCATAACTATACCTCTCATCCCTCCATAACTATACCTCTCATCCCTCCATAACTATACCTCTCATCCCTCCGTATCTATACCTCTCATCCCTCCATGACTATACCTCTCATCCCTCCATGACTATACCTCTCATCCCTCCGTATCTATACCTCTCATCCCTCCATAACTATACCTCTCATCCCTCCATAACTATACCTCTCATCCCTCCATGACTATACCTCTCATCCCTTTGTATCTATACCTCTCATCCCTCTATAACTATACATCTTATCCCTCCATAACTCTATACCTCTCATCCCTCCATAACTATACCTCTCATCCCTCCATGACTATACCTCTCATCCCTTCGTATCTATACCTCTCATCCCTCTATAACTATACATCTTATCCCTCCATAACTCTATACCTCTCATCCCTCCATAACTATACCTCTCATCCCTCCATGACTCTATACCTTCATCTCATTTACTTTTTGTACTTTACTGTCATCTTGTGTGTCAGATCTTAATGTGTGTGTGTGTGTGTGTGTGTGTGTGTGTGTGTGTGTGTGTGTGTGTGATAGATATGTGTGAGGGTGTGTGTAAATGGATACTGATGTGTCCATAAAGTCAGGCTGCCACTCCCAGCTCAAAAAGTCCCTCTTGACAGAGAGAGAGAAAGAGGGAGAGAGGGTGGGGGGGGGGGTAAACTGTAACCATAAAAGCAGGTCCTCCAGGGGCCAATGTCATCAAGAAATGACAATGTATAACCCCTCCCCCATATCTCCCTTCTCATCATACACCCTCCCCCTTTCTGCTCCATTTATTTCCATTATGCTATATTGACAGGACAGCTGAAGGACAATGTGACCACAGAGACACAAACAACAGCAACTTGATCCCAATAGCTTATCTTTCCATCTCCTTGATCACAATAGCTAATTTCTCCATCTCCACAAAACACAGACATACTTAAATGAGTTGTGTGCCTGTTGTAGAGGGCTGTGTTTACTGTTTAGCAACAAGTATTATTAGCGTTTATATTAAAACAAAGAAGGCCACTGCTTTGTAGTTGTGCTTCTTAGGTTATGGTGGAGAAACTGGACCCCAGTTTTATTCAGTGTCTTAGCAATCAAAATAAACTGTGTTATAAACAATGTGCATTGGCAATAAACCATGTTGTAAAAAATGTGCATTACTTTTAAATACAAAAAGGTATCTAAAAGTAATTATAGTACCATTAATATTTGTACCAAATATAATTCCTGCAGAACACTTGTAGTTCTGCCAAAAGCAGCTTGAAAACCCCTTGTGAGTGTTGAGGATCATGAAATGACCAGGATTAAAGGCGAGTGGAATGACACGAGTAGGAGTGGCCCCCTTACTTTCCCCTTGATTGGGGGGAAGAAGTAAGCTTGTTTAAATTGCCCGGGTGCATCTCTCTGTCTCAGCGTGAACCGCTGTTTGATCTGGCCTAAGGTACGCTTAATTTGTTGTCAAGCTCGGCTCCATGACTGTAGCCGTGGGGGAGGCCTTTTCATGTTGTCTTAAGACAGTGTGACATAAACAATCCGACCCGCCTGGCCAGGCATGCTTGGGAACACACGTCATTTTTGACCGTCTGCACCTGTTGAGTATTGCCGCGACAATGCAAGGCCTTAATTGGGAATTGGGCATCAGGAATTTGTGAGGGAAAATCGGAGAAGGAAACCTTTATGTTTAAGAAACACTTACGTCAGGTGTTCCCGGAGCCCTGTGGACATCACTCAAGGTAAAACCCCATGAAGATGGTAGTGTGTAACGCACTCGGACTAAATATTTTTATGACAAGACCATTAAACTCTTACAAAAAGCAAGTAAAAGTCTAAATAAACATGTCTTCCTATCGTGCCATTGCAGATTTAAACTATTGTACTCTAAGGCAGTGGTATTCAAAGGTGGGGTTGAGGGCCTTAAATGTTTTCATGATTTATTTTTAATCAGTTATTAGTCAACAATTTAAAGGTTTTGATATTTTGGATTGGGGTGCAATAAACACTATAGTACATATTTAGACATGCCCTGGTTGTAATAATAATTACTTGAGTGGGAAATCAAATGGATCAGAAACCCATAATAAAGATGCATTGCTGTTTCAGGAAAAAGGGTAACTGATATCGTCCATCCATGATGCGCTGTCCACGGTGCTGAAATGTGGGCATCTTATCCACCAAGAATCCGTCGCCTATAGCCTACATAATATTTCACCGGGTTTGGGGAATGGAATGTCCTTTTGCCCGTTTTACTGAAACGTTACTTTCCTCGACATTTAAATTCCGAGAGGAAGAGAGTCACCCCCCCCCCCAACCCCCGTCCCTCACTTCTAGTGTTCCTCCCTCTCCCCCGTCTTCCTATCACCAGGATATGTCTCGTAACACCGATAAAAGCGCGAGTTGACTCCCGTGTGGCAAGCAAAGCACGATGACCTCTGAGTTAAATGAACTCCGGCGGAGAGAGCACAGGGACGTAGACACGCAGACCCTTGCCTGAGTTAAATGAACTTTACGCAGCCAGTGAGCTGAGGCTTGTCTGTTGTTTTAGTGGAATTTGAAGTGGTTTCACCTGATATAGCCACGTTGGTTGAAACGTTGTTTTTCAGCAAACAGTGAACAGATACTCGTTTTTCTATTTGGTTCTTCTGCTTTTTTCCAACCAATGAGACAAGTTGGATATGCTTAAACAAAATTCTTTAACACGCTAGTTTGTGCTCCTCTCGTGATGGGTTGACAGAGACGGCAGAGAAATAGAGAAACCAAACTAAATGGATTTTATTTTTTTCAAACTACACCGGGAGAGTAACTAACGGGACGGTATGATCGTGTCTAACGTCACTCTAAGCTGTGGCACAAGCAACCCATGGGAAGTTAGGAACAGTGAGTCTGTGGTCTCGCAGGGAGGAGGTCGCAGTTCTCTGAGCCCCACCGGAAATCTCGTGGTGGCAGTGTGTCTAGGGTTTATAGGTACATTCGGATTCCTCAACAACCTCCTGGTGTTAACATTATTTTGCCGGTTCCGTGCGCTGCGCTCGCCCATCAACGTCCTCCTGGTAAGTGTGTGTGTGTCGGACCTGCTGGTCTGCGTGCTCGGGACACCGTTTAGCTTCGCGGCGGCCACGCAGGGCCGGTGGCTCATCGGTACGGCTGGGTGCGTCTGGTATGGCTTCATCAACGCGTGTTTGGGTGAGTTGCCCAAAGGCTGTTTGTCTTTAAACCTGCCACATTATCAACTAAACCTTAACATTTTCTATTTGCATTGCAACCTCACCACGTTGGGCTTGAAGTTATGAAATTTAGTAAATCGTTGTCCCTCTTCACCATGAAAAATGTACTCTTGAAGAGAGGTGCTCCCATAAGGTCCATCATAATGGAATTTCCATTATTTAGAATTTGGTGAAATTTGGTACAGATGTGGCAAATACTGTCCAAGACACAACATATGAAAGAACACTCATGTTCATGTCTCTTGATCTGTTTGACTTTTTGTGCACATGCTCAGGGAATAAGTGTAGTTAACCCACGCAATACCTCAGACATCACTGGCCCATGATTAAATGGGGCAGTAGAGAGCCTAGTGGTTGATGGTGTGTGACTGGCGTTGGGCCAGTAACCTGTGGTTGTGCCTTTGAGCAAGGCTCTCCAGTAACTTTCTCTCTCTAAGCGTTTCTGCTAAATTACTAATTTTCAAATGCAAAGATGCGTCTTAGCATAGAAATAACAGAAGTTACAAAGTTACACTGACTGGCCCAAGTGATACAGTAATCAACTGAAATTCATCATTAGTCACATTTGATGTCTTAATTGGCCAATTGAGATTACTGTATTTGCTTTTCGCCTACCAGCCCAGCTCAGCTGAAAGTATTTGCTAAATGTACTTAACCTGGCCAGTTTTAACACTTCTGTGTTCAGCAGAGCTTCATTCAGCACAACGGCCGCTCAGGAGCTAGACTCAATCCATCCTTAACCTAATGAACGTCAGCAAAAGTTTTTAAGCATGAATCCAAATAGATGATTAACTTCAGATAATTATGAATACATCTAAACAGACTGTTAAACCCAAGGTATGATCATGAATCTTACTCTCCAGACACTTTTGTGTGTTTCTGTGTGTGTGTGTGTGTTCCAGGTATTGTGTCTTTGATCTCGCTGGCAGTGCTGTCCTATGAGCGGTACTGTACCATGCTGTGTCGGACTCAAGCGGATGGCGGTGACTTCGGTCCAGCTGTGGCCGGAGTGTGTTTTTCCTGGCTCTACTCCCTGGCCTGGACATTACCCCCGCTTCTGGGCTGGAGCAGCTACGGCCCAGAGGGACCAGGTGTGTGTGAGTGTGTGTGCGTGCGGACAGGCTTTCTCTCCACAGGAAGAGCAGCTCTGCCTCGTTGGGTTAAGCTTGAGGAGGTGGGGCCACCTGGGTGTAAAGAGGGCGGGGGAATTGTCAAGTGGGGTCCACATAGCAAAGATAGTGGAGACCATGTGAGGATATGACAGAGCCAGGTGACTTGCTGTATGGAGAGAAGAGGAGTCAGAACCGAGCCCTGGGGGACTCCGACACAGCAGACACAGATCCTCTCTACGTCACCTGTCAATCTAACATCGTAGCAATGACAACGACAAGGCATCAGATCAGTTATGCAGAACAACAGGGTGTTGATGGCTGTAGTTCCCTCATCAGTCTGTGGCACGGAAATAAAATTCATACTGAGGTCCTACACATTGTAAACATGCAATGGAATCCACTAGATGGTGTGATACCACGTGACCTACCACTTGTATTGTATTGTCAGACTGGGCAGAGTAGTTCAGACACGCACATCTCCCCTGTCTGTGAGCTTAGCCAATGACCTTCCTGGCATGTTCATGGACAAACCAATTGGGATGCGTAAACGTTCAAATAACTATTTCGTTTTTAAACATAACCGAAGCTGTTGGGTATTTGTGTCATGTACATTATTTATGAATTATTATAAACCATGTGCTTCAACTCATCAATGCTGATTGGTGGTTTGAGACCATATACAATGTGTATGAGATCATGTAACGTTTCACTCTACTAATTGCATTGGTATGGTTTATAATAGCAATGAGGCATCTCTGGGATTTGTGGTATGTTTCTAATATTGCGTATGCCAATATGGTATATTGCCATGACATTTTCAATATACCATGGCTAAGCTCTGTGTCCAGGCACTCCACGGTGCGTCATGCATAAGAACAGCTCTCGTGCCTTATTGCTTAAGTAACAGTGATCCCAGTATCAGTGTGTCATGTTGCTCTGTGTCCCAGGAACTACGTGTTCAGTGGACTGGAGGAGTCAGACACCCAACAACATTTCCTACATCCTCTCTCTGTTCACCTTCTGCCTGCTGTTGCCCTTTGGTGTCATACTGTACAGCTACTGCAAGTTGCTCAGCGCTGTCAACCAGGTAACTCCTGACATTTGACCTACTCACCTGCTACCCACCACCCTTGACCAGCCGCTTCACCCTTGACTCATTCTGTGAGTGTCCTGCCCTTTCAAGGCCACGACCTGTCGGCCTGTAAACACGGCCAAGACTGCTATTAATACCGCAAACACTGATAACTAAGGCCGCTCAGGAGAAAGACGAGGAACTGCTTCCTAAGCAGCTTGTCACCGAAGCCCTGCTCCATGGTGCAGTGGTCCCCACATCTACCACATCAGGTGTTAAAACAACCTCCCCTCACACGAGAATGTTCCGGATGTGCGCTGATGAAACCACTAGCCTTGTTGGTAGACCCAGTAACCTACAGGTCAGAATGTCGTTTGGCGGATGATGGAGCTGTTTGCGCTGTCCTGAGCGGTGAGCTCCTCTGCTGCCAGAGGCCGGTTTACCGCAACCGTGACTGCCTCTGCCTAATGCTGAGGAGGGTGGTCCTCAACGCGGGACGAGATGCTCAATCAGGTGCAAGAGATTCCGCCGCGACCACACAGCGGGCGGCCTGTTTCTTAGGGCCGCCTCTCTAGCTGCATGACCGCAGCTCCTCAAACGCCCCCGCTCATCGGCACCGTTAAACCAGTGTCCATTTTGAGACCAAGGGACACTGTGATTGGTTCCTTCATTAGTGTAAATGTTGGGCGGTTGTCAGTTTTAAACTGGTGTCAGTGGTTCCCTCTGCTGCGTCTCGTAAACTGCACATTTAGTATATTTAACTTCTAACCCAGGCTATCTGGAAAAAAACCCATCTTTGTGCGAGTGCACGTCTCTGATAACAAGCTCCTCTCCGGAGGAGATCTAAATGTTATCGGTCATTATACTGGGTTCAGTGACTGGACATGGGCCGGGTCAAAGTGACAAAGCCATTTAAAGCCAAGATTGATTACTACGATGAAGCTAACAGTTTTCCTTTGGCAGCCTGATTTTATGCCTTACTTGAGTGGGATATATTTCATCAGCAACTTCCCATGGATTACTTTGTAGAGTGATGTCCCTCCGTGCCGATGGACCATCAGGAACAGTGCCGGCTCTAGCCTTTTGCAGGCCCTAAGCACAATTTCATTTGGGGTCCCCTCTCCCCTATCAGTTGGGGGCTCCCTAGCAGTTGGAGGCCCCCTAGCTGTCGGGGACCCAAAGCGACCGCTTGTGTTGCTCATGTCTGGAGCCCTGATCCCTGATTAGGAACGTTATTTTATTTTGGGAGATTCTGTTGAGCAGGGCATCTTTGTATGAGTCCGGTTCTTTGCTTTTAATCAGGCGGTCATGTGCATGAGGGTATGGAAGGACTGGGGACCTTGTGGGCTTTAAGGTCATACCGTCTCATCCACTGGCCTTGCTACTACGTAGGGAATTCAGAGCGGTTTCTAACCCTCATCAAGGCTGAAATTACATGTCTTTTTGAAACAGCCTGGTAGTATCACTTCCATGGTTTCACACCAAGGGGGTTTGGCTGTTGGTACACTCACCCAAGAGGTTTGACATTTTGTCGTTATAATAGCTCTGTATATTGTCCTGGAAAGACAGATGCACTCTCAAAGACACACACGCTCTGAGGCACAAAGGCTCCTGACAGGGTAACCTTATATCCTATACCCAAAACCCTATACTGTAGAGACACAATAATCCCACACACACGTCCCTTTGTTAAAGTACATTGGGAACCTAGCTTGATACCAAGCTTCCTTAACTCACCCTCTGTCATACAAATACACACAGTGAGAAAGGGGATTGAATTAACTTGGCTCAGTAAACAAGTAACCTGAGGCCCAGACACCCAATATCAGAGAATATGATAACATTTTGTATTGTTTCTACAGTGAAGTCTATCATTGATCATTCATGAACTAGAATTATTTTTTGTCTATAGGCTTTACGTCATTCTCTATGTTTGTGTGTATCACCACAGGAATAACATGGTGCTTATCTTAAACAAAGCTCTTCAACTAATACAACCAAACTTGTTTAATGTGGTCATAATAACATTGGCAGAACACCAGCTCTCTGTCTGGCCAAAGCATCTCTCACCTGTTTAAAGCATTATGGTGTAACAGTGGTTTATTTTGCTCATGATCTTGAACTTTTTAAAAGAACCAGTCATAAATGTGCGTGTCATCCCTCCAGGTGAGCAGTGTGAGCTCTGCGGTGACCCGTCGCCGTGAGCAACGTGTGTTGGTGATGGTGGTAACCATGGTAGCGTGTTACATGGTGTGTTGGCTGCCCTATGGTGTAGCAGCACTGCTGGCGACCTTTGGCCCCTGTGGTCTTTTGACCCCTGAGGTCACCATCGTCCCCTCACTGCTCGCCAAGACATCCACAGTCATCAACCCAGTAATATACATCTACATGAACAGACAGGTACACACACACACACACACACACACACACACACACAGAAACATACAGACACCTAAAAAAATACACACCCTAAACCTTTGTGTGGCGTTGTCAGTCTTCAGTTCCTCCCAGCCGTAACCATGGAGACAGTGAGCTGAGGCGAGCTGAAGACTTTCAAGGCTGCACAGACTGCTGCGAGGGTCTGTCATCTCTAACATAACCTGCGAGGTGGGCCTGTGTCCGCCAGAAGATGAACGTGCGTTCTCGCATACCCAGATTCAAACGGTTTAGAACAGATTTAAAAGCAGTTTAAAACATCCCGGCAAATACACCATTAATATGCACAATTGTGTGAATGTCGTGTTATAGTTCAAAACATCCTAACAAACCATTGAACTCCATTACTATACAAAGTTGTGTGAATGTTTTGTGAAAGTTGAAAACATCCCAAGAAACCATTAAACACCATTACTATACAAAGTTGTGTGAATGTTTTGTGGTAGTTGAAAACATCCTAACAAACCATTAAATACCACTACTATACAAAGTTGTGTGAATGCTGCAGTCTTTCCTTCCTGGGTAAATGTAGTAGACTATAAGTATACGTGTGGTACTGGAAGGTATACTAAGTTCACTACGTTTACTCAGGTTCTATACATCCTGCTGGAATGTCGATTATGTTTGTTTACATGTGTATGTCGTGTGTGTGTGTGTGTGTGTGTGTGTGTGTGTGTGTGTGTGAGAGAGAGAAAGAAGTGTGTGTGTATTCAGATTTTACACTAATGGTAGCCTGAATGTGTTTAACATGCGCTGGTTCACGTCTCCACACACAGCAAACACTGTGCTCCGCTGTTCTTCAGCTCTCAACGCATTCAGTGCATGTGTAATTATGCGTGTGTGCATTTGTGTGTTTACTCAATATTGTTGTTTGTGTGTGCACGTACATGCATGCAGTTCTACAGGTGTTTTAAGGCCCTGTTAAGGTGTTCCGCTCCAGACCAAAGTTCCAGTTTGAAAACACCAAGGGCACCCAAAACACTCCAGACCATTCGCCATGGAAACGGAAACAACGTGACAGTTGTCATTGCATCTGTTGGCCCGCCCACTCCGACTGACTCTGCCAACGGCTCTTCGAGGGCAGCGAATTACCTACCGCCATCACCTCCCAATACTCCTCCCACTGAACAAACCCTTCCCACTTTCATGCTCAAACCAAGACTGTCCCTGGTAGCTCACTACAATGGATAAAAAGAGTGAAAGGCTGTGTGCTTCCAAAACACAATGCATTATACATATTATTTGACTAACAAGGGGACACAGCATGGTTATATAAAGGTATTACTCTCCCAGGAGTAGGCATTTAAAGCACTGTTTTTATTCATCTAATCAAAGTGTCTGCTGTGTTGGAGGTGATAATAAAGTCTCCAGATGACTTACGGAGTCATGCTGTGCTCATAATTTCTTTTATCCATTGCTGCGCCCTGGGAATGGTGAGTAGGTCAGAAGAAAAGCAACGGTTAGAGACGAAAGTACACTGCTATTGGATGGTCTCTTTTGACTGACAGGTGCTGCCAACACTCAGAATAGCAGCCGGTTTTGTTCTGTCTCTTTCAGGAAGTGCATGGAGGATGGGTCATGAAAATATGTTATGAAATACTGTCGCCAGGTGCCTGACAATGACGCTCAAAGTCACGTCTGTC
>JACXGI010001863.1:69333-84060 GCA_016801175.1 Esox masquinongy
AACCAGTTAAACTCTTCACCTCACAACCTGGCCTGTTAGTAACCAGTTAAACTCTTCACTTCACAACCTGGCCCCTTTGTAACCAGTTAAACTCTTCACCTCACAACCTGGCCCGTTAGTAACCAGTTAACTCTTCACTTCACAACCTTGCCCCTTAGTAACCAGTTAAACTCTTCACCTCACAACCTGGCCCCTTTGTAACCAGTTAAACTCTTCACCTCACAACCTGGCCCCTTAGTAACCAGTTAAACTCTTCACCTCACAACCTTGCCCCTTAGTAACCAGTTAAACTCTTCACCTCACAATCTGGCCCTTTTGTAACCAGTTAAAATGTTCACCTCACAACCTGGCCCCTTAGTAACCAGTTACAATTTTCACCTCACAACTTGGCCCCTTAGTAACCAGTTAAAATGTTCACCTCACAAACTGGCGTTGTGATGTGAACTGCGGTGCACACTGAGTCTGGGTGTGACTCCCTCACTTAACCATCACCTAATGCAAACACATTCAGTTATACGTGTCATTGACTTTAAACAGAGAATATTATGCAATCACATACGTGTCATTGACTAATGCAAACACATACGTGTCATTGACTTTAAACAGAGAATATTATTTGTTGGGAGAGTCTTATGGATGTTGTCTTGGTTTTGTCCAATGCTCCTTGTGCCCCCTTACCAATACAAACAACAAAAACGATTTTGATCACAAACGTTATGTCATTAGTATTATTTTGAGCATGTGTTTTCTTCTGATGGTTCTGGTTAGGAGCATTGTTAAAGTGTATATTGATCCATTGATCTTTATTAGTCTGAATTAGTCTCATCTAGACAGGCTGGCAGTCTCCTATAAATGACAGGTCAGCACACATCTACACATGAAATCGGACGTGGAATGCTTTTCATTACACCTGTGCGAGGCTTCCAGTACTGGAAACATCCGGTTTTCAGTATTCAACTCAGCAAGAGAGTAACAGGCAAAGCAAGAGGACTCCGCCCCAAAATCTGTCTGTGTGAGATAAGCAGAAGCGGGAATTTTTGACATTTAGCTTTATTGTTGAATTACACAAAGTAATATTTTGTAACAGTTTGTAATACAACATCGTTTTCCCTGTGGTTCTCAAACACATCTGCCCACTCATTGGCTGGAATTATGTCACCTGATCCTCCCTCCTCCCATGGCCTTTCATCTTTAAGGACATGTTTTTCAGTGGTTAACGCGGTCACTTGTAAATGTAATAGTATTTGCCTCTTTTTTTTCAGTTTTATGAAAACTATAGGCTTTTGGTTTCTGTCAGCTCCACTATGGGTGATGTGTCAGATTGGGATGAAAGAAAAGTTGTGTTGGAACATTCATTATTACTGTAATTATTATGGCCCCCCAACCATCTCCTCAGACAAAAATCACCCCACGGCTTAATATAGTTACCCACCCCGGCTCGAGCTCTGATGCGATCAAATATTTTTATCAACGTGAATGCCTTGAAGTAGACAGCTTGCCTGTTGAAACCTTGGTACAAATAAACTGCAATGGAGCTCCAAGCTGCTGCATTTTGGACAACTGCGTTTTGCTCTATGATTTGTTTGGAGAGTTGTTTGAAAAGGACTCTTCCTGTCCGATATGGAAAATAAATGTATTTTAAATATATTTTTGAATACATTTGGAAAATATATGTCAAAATGTTTGAAATTGGCCGCTTAAATATATTTATAAAAAAATTATTTAATATATTTTTAAAATGCATGTCTAAATATACTGTAGTATTGGCCAGGCTGTGTTTCAAACCTGCAATCTTATGTTCCACAGTCAGGTGCACTAACCACTACAAAAAACGGGGTTACTTTATTTGGAGGGACAAGTAGTGGACTTACCAAGTTTGCTGTAGTATGTTAGAATATATTTGTGACCATAAGATGAAATGTATTTTGGTCATGTATATCTATAAAATGTGTTTCAACACCTAAATGTGATATAATCAATACCTCGGTAATTACATTTCATCTTTTTACTTTCACTGGATCTGAAAAATGCATTTTAATATGGGCTTCAAAATACATTTTGTAATGTATTTTCTATACCAAATACATATTGCAGTGAGAGCATTTTTGACGGTGAAATACATTTGGACAAAATTGAAATGTATTTATACATTTTCAAATATATTTTGGAATAAAAGCTGAAATATATTTTGATAGCTGAAATGTATTTTGAACAAAGTTTAATGTATTTATACATTTTTAAATACATTTCAGAGTAAAAGGTGAAAAACATTTTGATACCTGAAATGTATTTTGAATTAAGTTAAATTTATTCGACACATATTTATCATATATTCTACATACATTTTGCATTGCAAAAATATATGTATTTTCCATATGGGGTCCATTTTTTCCTTTTGGAATAGAATCTATTATTAATTCCAGTGCTTTTGATGCCTTAGATCTGGGATGTGTGGGACTAAACCTGAAGTGAAGGATTAGCATGTTAGCGTTAACCATTCATTGGAGAACTATGCGCTGCAATGTACACACAATGTCTTGGCGTTAGGTCCTGCTCCTCTGTGGTAACTCACTTCCATCACATGATCATCTATAATTCTACCAACAATAACATCACACCGTAATATTATTAATAACAATCTCCATAGGCAATGAGCAAGGTACCAAACAGGTGGAGGCAGGGGTGGTGGGTGGATTTGCACTCGCATGGTAGTACGACCATCAGCACATCCAAACTGAGTAGCCTGACGATAAAATCGACAGGTATGAAATCTTATATTGTGACAGGAGTGATACCGACATCAGTTGATCCATCGCTGGCCAATTACCACTTGGGTTTCCTGGCTGAACTTGCTATGATAATTCTGTTTGGGGTTTTTTGGAGCATGCTAGCAATGAGGCAAATTACAATTTGCTCTGGGTTCTTGAATTCATAATTAGCATGCTAGAGAGGCTGAGATAGGAATCAACCAGAATCTATATACGAACAGAAAAAGCAAAGAGGATTTAATTTATGAACAGATTAGCTATGCCACTACAACGTAATTACAGCAAGCTACAAAAATAGGGCAAGCTTGTGTTTTCATTGGCTATAAGCTAAATAAATTAATAGTGTCTTTTTGCTATGGAGGAACATTTCAGAGAAACAGTGTTTTTTTGGCAGAGAACATAATATTTGATGAGGTTTTTGATTATGTTTTGTCGCCTAAAGAGTCAGGATATTCACTGCATTTTGTTGATATACGGATTAAAGATGGTTTCTCATCATATGCAATTATAGATGTTTGTGGGGTTTTTTGTATGTTGTTCTCCCAGAGAGAAGTATGTTGTTTCAGCTTTTTAACGAATGGAGAAGGGGAAAATGAGAACAGATGGTAAGAAAGGAAGAAAGCGAAGAAAAAGAACATAGAAGAGAGCAAGAAAAAAGCAGGGAAGGGGAACGTTCTCTCTTACACGTCTCTGAAATCTATCTCTATAGTTCATTTGTCTATGTCCTTATTGGAGGTCCCTGTTATCAGACTAAACCAATATGATTAACTGTGCTAGGAGGAGACAAAGTAATGTGAGTTCTAGATGGCAATCATCATCCTCACACACATTTCAGAAATTTGGTGTTTACATCAAACACATTTTTTGTTCTAATGCAGTGATTAACAAACCTTTTTCAGTAACAGCACCACTAATTTTGCAGGGCCCTGTAATAAGGCCTAGTACACCTGTTTGGGAACCACAGTTCTAACGGCAAGACGATTACAGATAAATCAGGTCTGAGGTGAGTGTGTTAACCTTGACGAGCCTGAGCTGATCCTCTTTCACGGGAAGGCCTGTCTGCTCCAGGACATGTCCATCATGGTTGACAACTGCACCTCCTCCCAGAGTGCAAAGATCCTTGGCCTGACCTTAGACGACACGCTGTCGTTCTCTGCTAACATCAAGGCAGTGACTCGTCCCTTCAGATTCATGCTCTACAACCTTCGTAGAGTATGACCTCACCTCACTCAGGTAGCAGTAAAGGTACTTGACATCTTACGTCTGAATTACTGCACCTCACTCTCGGTGGGGCTCCTGGCTTGTGCAGCCCAACCCCTGAAACTCATTCAGAATGCAGCTGCCCGCCTGGTTTTCAACCTTCCCAAGTTCTCTTCACACTCTACACTGGCTTCCAGTTGAAGTTGGAATCTGCATCAAGGCTATGGTTCTTGTCTACGGTTCAAGTGCAAGAGCTTTTCCTCCCTGCCTTCAGGCAATGCTCAAACCCAACATCCCTACCTGGGCTCTTCATTCAGCCACCTCCAGGCTCTTGGTTGTCCCACACCTTTGGGGTAGTTCCCGATCCACACAACTCTTCTCTGTCCTGGAACCTCAATGGCGGAACAAACTTCTCTTAGAGTCCAGGATAGCAGAGTCTCTACCTGTGTTCAAAAAACATCTGACTCACCTTTTCATAGAGTACTTAAAATAGTTCCACTGCCACCACCTCTATGTTTAGTCTTTTGTTTACTTTAATAGAGAAAATGAGGGGCAGTTATCATGATCTAAAGTGGGCAACAGTTATTATGAGAGTTGGAGGAAAATGGCTGTGTCTGAGTCTGTGTTTTAATCCGTACTTTACACCCAAAACCTCTGAGCTGCCCTGCACTTGCTGTTGCCCCACAGCAAAACAACTAGAGAGAGAAACAGAGAAAAAAAATGTAAAAAATTGAAAGACAGACAGAAATAGAGAGAGAGGGACTAAGTAAGTGAGAGGTGTAAGACAGAGTGGTTTAATCATCAGATAAAGGACGGTTGAAAATAAAGAACCGTTTCTGATGAGAGCACTGTGGAAGGAGGGAGCAGGTGGAGAGAGAAAAGAGAGGGAGGAATAAACAGAAAAAATGTGCATGATTATAGCTGACAGGCTCCACTTTAACCCAGGTCTGGAGGGCATTTAATGATCGCACACAGATGGATTTCTATCCTTGAGGGAACCAGAAAACAACATTCCCTAACCCTAATCCTGAAGCTTACCCTTACCTTAACTTCAGTAATCTAACATTCTTGCCTAAACGTAACCTAGCCCTATTTCCTAACTCTATCTCTTAACGCCTAAATTTAAAAGTAACCCCAATTCTCACACTAACCCAATTCATACATTATACAGTTTGATCCTACAGCCAACCCCTAAGCCAAAACATTTCATTGTGGGAACCAGCAGCTGGTCCTGATAACGGGCGAAATTACCTTTGAAGTGAGAAAGCAAACACAGAATAGTATAGGGAATTAATCATTGTGCCATCTATTGCATATCACTTTAAACAAAATAAATACATTAAAAGATAGCTGGTCAACCGAACTGAAAGTAAAACCTGCTGAGAGGAGAAGAGAGTTGTGTTGAATGCGTTGTTGCTGTAATTCCGCATTGTTCCACAAAGTGGGAGCAAATTAGGGACATCCCTCATAACCACAAAGTAAATGTACAAATACTAAACATGTAACAGTAATGGTGTAATGGGGCTGTTAGTGGAAAACAACATATATATATACAGAATACACATACCTCCATAGCTGACATATAATTATATAGTATGTGTAATTAGTATGAGGTAGTGGGATATGAGCAGTGAATATATAATGTCCTCAAGGATTTACTATGACTCAAACATTTTAGAAAAAGGCTCAGTCTTGTTACTCTCACAAGCGAAAGGTGCTTGTATTAACGGGGTGCCAATCATTTTAATGCGTATCTTCTGTGTTTATTCATTTTTCATGGTGAAGAAAATGTATCTAGCTGAGTAACTGTATTAATATAAAATAATTTAGTTTTGGTGCCAATGTTTATGAACCTGGCATGTTTATGAACCCCTCGTACTGCTAGTATCTGGCACAACAGATACTAGCAGTACGAGACAAATGGTTAAATTAAAAACATAGAACCAAAAAGATTTACATTTTGGAGATTTGGAGATTAAAGAACCACATATTCCATCCCCCCACCTAGACAGACACAAAGAGAAAGAGTTCACTGAACCTGAATATTCATTTAATTATATACAGTACATTTATCTTTAAGTCAACATGGACGGCACCGCTAGGCTACGGTGTCGTTCAAAGAAAAATCACCCTAACCACAAGAGGAAACAGAGGATGTGTGTGTGTGTGTGTGTGTGTGTGTGTGTGTGTGTGTGTGTGTGTGTGTGTGTGTGTGTGTGTGCATGTATTTCTGTCAGGTTGTAACCATAGACTGACCTGGCTGTAGATACTGATACACACAGAATCACAGAACCACATCCAGATGCACAGACTCACGGACAGGACACAATCCTCCACACACATCATTCCTTGGGTTAGCCAAGCCTGCCGAGGATCTAACTGTAAAACCTGCTACAGCCCTGCCAGCCTAGTAGGAAGCTTTGTTGGGGCGGTATTGGAGAGGGAACACACATATTTGTCAGCTCATACCAATCACACCTCTAACACTGTCGAAAAGCCGTAATGGAGATGTCTGCCCTGTAGTGCACTCTTTCTCACTCTGTCTCTCTGTTCTTTCATTCTCTTTTTACTCTCTCTCTCTTCTTTCTCCATTCCTCTTCTGTTCTCATTGTCTCCAGTGTCCACTGTTTCTCTTTCATCAGCTCCAGCTGGTCTCCAGACCAGAGGGCAAGACAGATTGTTTGTGTGTGTATGTGTGTGTGTGTGCTCTGCAGTGTGATATCAGTATGAATCTATGTTTAATCGTCTCAGTTCGGAAATGATAAAGGTCAATCCGCCACAGGCTTTCTCACACCCAGTATCACGCACACATTGTTGTTATCGAGTGCTCTAGGATCGATAAAGTTGAATTGATTTTTCAAGCTGTAATTTTTACATGGTATACTACTTCATAACACAGTATTGTTTTAAATTGTGACACTGGGTATTTTCATGTGGCGTGACTCATACATTGACTCTCAAAAAAGAAATTTGGTGATGCTTTGCTTAGCAACGGCTTGAGGCAACATAACAACCTGAACGTGAGGACTTGACTGTCTGCCAATCAGAGATGTACGTTTCTCCATACATTGCTCAATGAGATTCATAGATCCTCCTTTCTATAATATCTTCATGCTAGCTAGCATAGCCATGACAAGAGTGACCAGGGATTTCTAGTGGAAAAGCAGGTTTTGTGGTGAACTGCAGATGTTAGCTCAAGTATATTTTACATAATTAACACATCTATTTATATTTACACTCCAACAGTCTCTATAGTAATTTGAAAAGAGTAAAAAACAACTTTTTCAAAGCTTTTATTTGAAACATTCAAAGTGGAAAAAACTTTACATAATAAATCATGGAAAAAAACAAACATTAAAAGCAGAGGACGTTTGTAGCCACAGAAGCGAGTAGGAGCTGCAGAAATTATTAAATATTCCAGTGAGAATGAGGAGTGGCTCAATCAGTTGCTAATTATTGCCAATGTATGAATCAATGAACTCTCAACTGCCCATTACACATTTAGAAACATCTAGAAAAGAAACTGTAACTGCTCCTGTTTCCTTCTGCACTTTCTTACGTGTAAGCCTGTTTGTGAGTGCCCGTTATCTATTCTTATTTTGCATCAAATATACTGTGCGACATCTCCACACGCTTTTGGCTGGGATGTCGGTTCGCCTTTTTGCTGTAGTCTCTATTGCATATGCAGTGTGCCTTTTTGAACGTGGAGTGTCTGTGTTTCCACATTTGTGAGGTTGTGCAGGTGTTTGTTTGTTTATTTTTTGCGGTAATCAGCAGAGTATGCTCTGTGGTCGTCCTGCTCGGGGTACTGGTCTGCATATCCCCTCAGCATGTCCTGGAAGCTGGGCATTCCTCGCTGGCGTGGGGGGTAGGACCCATATGACAGGCCTTGCGAGGGAGCGGGGTAAGCCCCGTAGGACTCCTCCTGCCCACTCTGGTACGGCTCTGACTCCACCTCGCCGTCTCTCTCCGGCTCCGCCTGGCGCTGCTCCTCCTGGGCGTTGGTGTCCGGCTGGAGGTCCCCCTGGGGTTCGTGGCGGCGCAGGCGGCAGTTGGTGTCGTACTCTGGGTCGCAGTCGGGGTCGGAGGGCTCCAGGACTCCTCTCCGGGTGCCATCGGCGTTGAGGTGTGGCTCGTAGGGCTCAGCCATGTATGCTGTGTTTCGATGGTCGCCGGAACGAGGCTCCGTGCGGGAAAGTGGGTAGCACTCCTGGTCGTACCCAATAAAGCAGTCATAGCCTTCCTTGGTCTTTCCTCGGGGACCCAGCGGATGGCGGTCCTCCTGGGGTGGCTCCTCGTATCGAGGAGGGGGTGCCGGGGCCTGCTGGCGGGGTGAAGGGGGGGCACGTCTGTTCATGGCAGACGCGGCTTCGCGGTACATAGCGAAAGGATCGTTAGTATTAGCGTTAGCATTAGCCTGCCTGTACATGGCGTATGGGTCACTAGCTTGAGCATTAGCGATGGCTTGGCGGTACATGGTGTATGGGTCGCTAGCTGGATCACTGGAAGCACTGGCTTGGCGGTAATTAGCGTATGGGTCACTGGCTTGGGCACTGGGATCACTGGCTTGGTGGTACATAGTGTATGGATCGTTAGCTTGAGCCCTGGGATCACTGGCTTGGCGGTACATAGCATATGGGTCACTAGCACTATTAGCATTAGCGTAAGCATCTCTGTACATGGCGAATGGATCGCTGCGTTGCTCAGGAGCTAGGGGCGCAGCGCGCATTGCAGCTGCTTCATCTTTGTGTTCTTCCTTGTACTTCTCTGGTGCCGTGGCAAACTTGGTGGCAGTGAGAGGGTTACAGCCGTCCTCGAAGAGGGGGTTGCAAGAACCAGGACCAGCTCGGGGAGGAGGAGGAGGGGCGCGGGGTGCCTGGAAGGGAGGACAGTAATGGTCAAAATATTACAATCATATTATAATCACTAAAGTAATAATAGTAGTAATAGTAGTGGTAGCAGTAGTAGTAATACTATAATAGTAGTAATAGTAGTGGTAGCAGTAGTAGTAATACCACAATAGTAGTAATAGTAGTGGTAGCAGTAGTAGTAATACCATAATAGTAGTAATAGTAGTGGTAGCGGTAGTAGTAATACCATAATAGTAGTAATAGTAGTGGTAGCGGTAGTAGTAATACCATAATAGCAGTAATAGTACTAGTAATACCATAATAGTAGTAATAGTAGTAGTAATACCATAATAATAGTAATAGTACTAGTAATACCATAATAGTAGTAGTAGTAGTAGTAATACCATAATAATAGTAATAGTACTAGTAATACCATAATAGTAGTAATAGTAGTAGTAATACCATAGTAGTAGTAATAGTAGTAGTAATACCATAATAGTAGTAATAGTAGTAGTAATACCATAATAGTAGTAATAGTAGTAGTAATACCATAATAGTAGTAATAGTAGTAGTAATACCATAATAGTAGTAATAGTTGTAGTAATACCATAATACTAATCATTTTACCTGCTGGAAGGCAGTGTAGGCACAGCGAGGGTCTCTGGGGTCACAGTTGGGGTACCGGAGGAAGAGGCCAGCAGGGGTTTTCTGAACTAGCTGGGGTTTACAGCCGGGGTCTGTTTTGGGGTCACAGCCCAGATGGGCGTACGAGGGCACAGGTCCAGCGGAGGGCTTGTAGCCGAAAGCAGCTCTCAGGTGGTACTGGAGACACTCTACGTCCTCCGCTGAGCAGATACGCAGCAGCTCCGCCTTCTGCTCCTGGATGGGAATGGCAACAGCTGTGATGAGTCAGAGAGACACGTAGACCTGTAGCAGTACTGATGTAGTAACACTGTCAGAGAGACAGGCCCACATAGACCTGTAGCAGTACTGATGTAGTAACACTGTCATAGAGACAGGCCCACATAGACCAGTAGCAGTACTGATGTAGTAACACTGTCAGAGAGACAGGCCCACGGAGACCTTTAGCAGTACTGATGTAGTAACACTGTCAGAGAGACAGGCCCACATAGACCTGTAGCAGTACTGATGTAGTAACACTGTCAGAGAGACAGGCCCACGGAGACCTTTAGCAGTACTGATGTAGTAACACTGTCAGCGAGACAGGCCCACATAGACCTGTAGCAGTACTGATGTAGTAACACTGTCAGAGAGACAGGCCCACATAGACCAGTAGCAGTACTGATGTAGTAACACTGTCAGAGAGACAGGCCCACATAGACCTGTAGCAATACTGATGTAGTAATACTGTACCTGGGAGAGGAAGGACTGCACCGCAGGGGAGTAGTAGTAGTACCCAGAATTAGGGTCACTGACGGCCACAGGAGCCTTCACATACAGGGGGGCGGGGGCCTTGACCGGGGCTGGGGCCGGTGGCGGCACAGGAGCATAGTGGCCCTTGGCGTTTGCCATGGCGGCGTACAAACACAACGGGTCCCTACAGACGAGACAGGAATTAGTGAAATAATTCAAGTCAGTGGCATCAGGTTTTCTGACAGGTTCACACGACTGACCTGTAGGGGTCACAGGCTTTGACGGGCGCGGGCTTGGGAGGGGGAGTGGGTTTGGGCCGGCTGGTTGCCGACGCTACACAGTCTGGGTCCTCTGAGTCAGCACAGGCCTTGTAGACGTCTCCTAAGTGCCTCAGGTAGGCCTTGTAGGAGCGGCGGCCCTCGGCGCGGTTCTTGTTCTGGAGGTAGGCCAGGTAGACCTTATCGAGCTCCTGGACCTGGGGCCGTGGATGGAGGGGAGGGGGTGAGGCGTAGATGGAGGGGAGGGGGTGAGGCGTAGATGGAGGCGAGGGGGAGAGATGGGGATATAAAGTCACATTATTTGACGTTCGTAAAGATGAATTGAAAGATAACGCCGGAGTTCCCCAAATATCCCCATCTCATTCTCAAACACAGTATCCCTTTAATGTCTGATCAGATGATCCTCTGGAAATCTGCGGTAAGTTAGCGTTGACTCACCGCCTCTTGATTTCCGTTGTCAGTGAAAAATTTGTACCAGCTCCAAAAGTCAGAGTGTTGCTTGTACCAGCTGATGTTTCTGCGGTTACGGACAAGCCTCCTTGCCGACGTCGCGGCAACCGCTGTCTCCTCAGTGGCATCCACAGCTGGCGAGATATCAAACATGGTTGAGTGTGTAAAGCGTATAGTGTTTGTCAAGTAGTTGTATATTTATCAGGTAGTTGTGTATTTGTCAGGTAGTTGTATATTTTTCAGGTAGTTGTTTATTTGTCAGGTAGTTGTAGATCTATCGGGTAGTTGTATATTGGTGAGGTAGTTGTGTATTTACCGTCTTTGAGCTCCTGAATCACCGGCCCTGCAGACAGGAATTCTGGGAAAACACACAAGTTGCCAGCATCAGCAGCAGACCCTCAAAAAATGCTTACACCCCCCAAAAAATGCTTACACCCCCCAAAAAATGCTTACAACAAATAATGTGTTTGAGTGTGTGTGTGTAATATACAGGTGGAAAGTTGAACGATTAAATCACACACAGACAAAGCTTTACAAGGGCAGGGTAATTGGCAGAACCTAAAGGTTCAGTAACTTTGTCTCTTTGTAGATTTTGTAGGCAACCCTATAACAATGGATCCCTGCTGGGCCAGCTACCGTACAGAGCACTTGCATTTCTGAAACTCTGGCCCATTTCTATCCTCGAGGCCCTCCAGATAACGATTATTTCGCACAAAACAAAAAAGCTAGACTGCTCCACCAAGTTAAAAATGTACCATCCAATCAGACATTTGCCTGAAATGCCAAATAGTTAGTCCGCCCCAACACCAAGCCGCATGTGTGCCTGCGTGTGTGTGTGTGTGTCAGAGGACAGAGTAGACGCAGCCCTGCGTGCGTGCCCTTTCATCTCCACAGGGGAAAGGACAGAACAGGATCTAGATAGAAAGAGGGGAGGTGTAAGAAAGAGGGAGAGAGGAAGAAAATGAGGGAGGGATGTATGGGGGGAGTGGGCGTCGGGGGGGAATGTGGCTCTCTCAGTGTGTATCCGCTGTGTTATATTTAACGAGCCAGTAAAAGCCTGGCTGGAACATCTGGAAACAACAGCCTTTACAGGATGGGGGAACGGGGGTGGGGGGGCACCGATGCTGACAGGTAATAATATTTTACAGGAGTTAGAGCGATTAAAGAGCACAAAGTCCCTCTACATCCCCTCCATCTGAATAAGTACACGAAGGGTTAGCATCTCGGGTCTGTTTGAGAGGAAAGAGGACATTAAAGATCCCTTTGAAAGACTAGCTGTCAGTCATGTCAGGACACAACCAAAAACACTTCAGTAGGAGGCACCCTGCATACCCAAAATAAGCAGTTAGTAGTCCCCAGAACGTCATGGTTACGGGTGGTTCACCAAAGTAACCGGGACCTTTGGTCATTAACAGGAAATATACGTAAATCTTTTGTATTCTGGGCAATTTATACCTGAATATAAATGAGAGAAATACCTGCTCAATGAAAAGAGAATCTAATCAATAATTATTTTCAGTTTACTAGGGAACTAACACACGTTATAGGCAATGACCAACACACAATAGTGTACTTTTTTTCTAAATGTACACCAGTTTGGAACCAAATCACTGACAACAAATTCATACTGATATTGTAAAATAAACACAGCTGTGTAATTAAAATATATGCATATACAAATACGTACACCAATCTTGTAGATTTATGGTGTAGATAATGATTATAATACTTTACTTTTTTATCATTCTATTCTAGTTCAAAATCGTGTTATTATCACATAAAATATTTTGCAGGCAACACAACGTTGCAAGAGATAACCACAAACACCAGTAAAAAAAAACATCTGAAGTGCCCAATTAGGACCCTAGACTCATGATAGATTACATAAATTCCCAAATTCCAACTCAAACCTTACCCACTGCAAATCTAAATCTATTCCTTAGATACCCTCAGGTCTGCAAATGTTTGTTCTGGCCTAGTAAAAGCTGACCTGATTCAACTAGGTGAGGTGTGGAGAAGAGAAAAGCAGCAACAGGAGTGGAGGGTGCTTTCACAAACTTGGCCTTTCACCCTTCACCAGGCCTTTCACCCATCCTGGTCTGCCTATTGGGGGTTAGAGTGTGTGGAAGGGACTCACCTGGCAGCAGTACAGCGGCTAGCAGAGCAACAGTGAATACTCCGGAGAACGACGCTCTTCTCCCACCAGCCATGGCCTCCAACTCTCCTATGGACAATGTTCCGTAAAGGCCACTGGAGAGACTACCTACTATCAAACACACTTCACCCATACAATTCCTGAGGAACTTTCAGAAACGTGGTTGAACACACTGCAAGTGCTGAGGTCCAGAAAAAGCATCATCTGTTGCTCTGAGCAGTGAGAAACAGTGTGTCCATTGGCTACCTCCACAACCTGCTCTGAATCCACTAGTCTAGACTGTTGGCTTGAAAGGGTTTTCTGGCTCCATGTCCCAGCCTCACGTAACCTCCGAATCTTGAACTTAACCTGCCCGACCTTAAACTGGATTCAAACCTAGTCTTGAACTGAGTCTGAACTAATCCCAATCTGTCACCTGATCAGAAGCGTCCAATTTCAAACTGAAGGGACTAATCCCCTCACCTCAAAAAGCAGTGTTGATTTCTGTGGGGTTTTTTTTGTTGTTGTTACAATCAGCCTTCTAAAACTCAAGACAATATGTTTACTGTAGTTGGACAAGGCCATCTTAATGTGCACACGATGGAAGAGGTAGCCTAAATGTTCACATATTTATAGAAAGAAATCACTAATTTGTCAGAAAATTTAGTAACATATTAGTCATTCAACTGTAACACAAAAAGCCTTGTCCAATTATATGGGTTTGAGAAACATTCCAACTACAATACACAAAACATGACGTCCATAAAGTAAACAACCAAACCTGTAGGTATGTGTGCGGATGAGTCAGACGGGTCTTGAGGAGAGGCTGTAGGAGTAGAAGCCTACGGGCCTGGTTCAGATCAGGCTGGATGTTCAGTTGTGTGCGGGCGGGACTCCTGGCACACCCTGTCGGTCTGGGCCTGCTGATAGACTGTGCCCTCGCAAATGGATCCATCTGGTTTTTAACAGACCCCTAACCATGAACAAAAACACACACATAAACACACCTACACAAGCACACATATCATTAACACACAGTCCTTCCCTGGGGATCCACAGACCGACACCGGAGTTCCAATTGGCTGCTACCAGCTATACCACCTAACCAATCAGAGAGTGGCTAATTACAGCAAGGCGGTTAAGAGAGATACAGAGGGTGGGAGAAACAGACAGAAAGAGAGACAAACAGTGGGAGAAACAGGGAGAGACAAAAAGTTTGCAGAGACAGAGAGACAAAAAGAAACAGAGAAAGACAAAGAGAGAGGGAGAGATTAGGACAGAAAAAGTTGGAGACAAACATGGAGAGCGGAAAAGACAGGAAGGGATAAACAAACAGGGAGAGAGACAGATGGCAGAGAGAGTGTGGGGGGGTGAAAGAGAGGGAGAAAGAGAGGGAGAGAGAGGGACAGATGAGAGAGCAACATGGAAAAACACGGCTAATAATGAAAGAAAGGGGGGTTTAAGGTGCCACATAGGCAGTTTCTAGAACCAATATTTTAGGAGGAAAGAGGTAGGAATTAGGCTGTAGACCCTGTCTGTTAGACTGTTAGACCTGTTGGCACACACAGACAGCTGGTCTGTCCATTAGGAATTTAATAATCTACAATTTCCGCCTTAGTTCTACCGTCCAGACACATCTGCTGTGTCACAGAGGGTTCACACACACACACACA
>JACXGI010001864.1:0-23097 GCA_016801175.1 Esox masquinongy
TTTTCTGAGATACTGAATTTGGGGTTTTCATTAGTTGTCAGTTATAATCATCAAAATTAAAAGAAATAAACACTTGAAATATATCAGTCTGTGTGGAATGAATGTATACATTATACAAGTTTCACTTTTTGAATGGAATTACTGAAATAAATCAACTTTTTGATGATATTCTAATTTTATGACCAGCACCTGTAGATAGTATTACTTTATAGAACATGATGTTAACTAGACAGTGTTAGACTAGAGAACATGATGAAATTTATTTTTTATTTTTAAGAATCAAATTGTTGACAGTGTACATTCCAATAACTTTTAAAAACTAGACTCAAAGAGCCCTGCTGTAAGCATCACTGTGCCTAATTATGGCTGGGATCATGGCCCACTTACACAGACTGTGTGTGGCTTTAAAACATGATTAATGCTTCATATCCTCAATCCAAAACGCGCCCATGTGAGTAATAGCTGCAAGCACAGGCTTTGTGATTGGAAGTCTGTAACCTTAACACACACACACACACACACACGCACACACACTGCACACGCACACACACTGCACACGCACAATCAATCAATATAGTCGAATAGGTTTAGTCTGATGATCAGGTAGAATAATGTTTCACACAGAGGACTTTCACACGGTGATACAAACTCAACAGTGATTAATACAACCCAGTTCCTTCAGCTTAGCAGGCTTACTGCAATTAAACAGGGTGGGTACCTCTTCTCTCTCCTTAAGTCTTCTTTAACACAACGTCCGTTATTCTCAGGACCGGCCCAAGACCCCGGAAACCTCCTCCGTGTGCAGGGGCCTCTCCACATAAACACTTGCCGAGAGGCTCGATCAGGGGAGCAGGCTAGGGTGCTTGTCTCCCTGTCTCCATTAAAAGTGTTAGCAACAATCACAGCAACAGAGTGCAAGAGAAAAGGGCCCCTGTCCAGAGTGCACACCAAATAAACAATATAGTGAACAACAGGACCCATGTTGTGGCTAACGACTGTGTGGCTGGGAGGTAGAGCCGCCATGGTCTACCACAAGTCTCTGTCTCAAACCAAAGCCCTGATTAAAAGCTCTGTTTAGACCTCACCCTGGAGAATACATCAAGGCTGTTTAGACCCTAATCACCTCCTGAAACTATCTTCATCCACAACACTCTACTACTAATACTCTCAGTAAATACTCCGGTGATTGTTGGTACCAGACCACTAAAAGCCTTGGCTTCATCTTCTCTTCTTTTGATGATGAGTTAGGACCCATAGGCCTCTAGTCAAAAGTGGAGAACCGTACGCGGCAGGCCTTCCCAAACCTGTACAGGATCTGCCGTCCTGTACGTTTTCTTTCCAACCCCAGTGTTGACTAACCTGGTTTCGCTTTTCATCCAGTTAATTATTAGAATCAGGTGTGCTCAATTAGAGTTGGAGAGAAAACCTACAGGAGGGTATTTAATATTGAGGGCAATTAGTATTGTGCAAGTTTAATAGAAGCTAGTCGTTATATTGTATTGTATACGTATTGTGCCTTAATAAAAAAGGAACTGTCATGTATTTATTGTAAAGGCCTAAATAAAAGAGTAAACCTATTGCTCAATTGTGGTGGGTAAACATCTCTAAATGTATCCACGAGGTAGAGAGGGGTAATTCATGTGAGAACATACCATGTAATTATGTGTTTTAAACAATCAACATCTCAGCAGACACATGTCTAATCACAGGTAATGCGAAGGTAATAGGAACCATTAGATGAAACGGTGAATCAAAGACACAGAGGTAATAACTAGAGGAGCTGAACATCTTGACATTACCCTGCTGAGAAGTAACCCTGAGACTCGCACCGAATCAGAATGTGTACAATAGATGATTTAATCTACAGTCAGCTGTAAGACAAAATAGATTATTCTGATCTTAATTACTTTTGTCCATTGTTCTACATAAAGTCAGACTTGCAAAGCAATGAAATAAATATTTTTTTAACATTGTGAAACAATGGAAATCAAAACATTATAAAACTGCTCATAAATGAACAGTCAATTGTGCATAATACAACTGCCATTACTTTACTGTTAGGATAACCAGAAACACATGTTGGCTATCGGTTGTTTATTCACCAACATATATGAGGGATAAATAGAAAACTGAAACCAAACTGCCCGTTTTCGCTTTATAGTTCATTAGGTACCAGTGGAGGCTCTTTTGGGAACCTCTGAATAAGAAAGGTGGCTGGTTGTGTTTCCATATTTTAGGAGCCTCTGTACAGTTTTGTGTGTATAACACACACAGAAGCAGTAGAGTAGGGGTTGACAACAGGGGGCCCTTTAGCCAGAATTGTCCCACAAGTGATTTTTTCGGGCCCCCCCAAGCTTTTAGTGGCTTATTTAAGAGTGAATGTTATTTAGGCCTACATGAAACAGCATGTTTAATGTCGTGAAAGTAGAAGACAACATACCATTATGTGTTTTAAACAATCCACACTCAGCATAAATAGGTTGGATTACAGATAATGGGAAGGTAATAGGAATTAGATGAAGTGGTGAATCAGAGAGACAGGGGTAATAACCACAGATATGGAACTAAAAATATTGCTTTTTGGTGGAAAAGACTGTAAAATAACCAGGAATTAATGTACAAATTAGTTTAATTTAGGAAGTCTGTTCCCAAGTATTCCCACAAATAAAATAACAGACATTATGTGATCGTGTTGCACTGTAATCACGGTATTAAATTGTTTTTGTCAAATAATCTTTTGGGCTTAGTTGTGGTCAATTTGCAGTGTACAAATTATTTTTTATAATTACTATAATTATGTTCCAGCCCTCCGACCATCTGTTTCAGCCAACATCAAACAGAGGATGAAATCTAGTGGCCTACCCCTACCATAGAATGATACTTCCCTCTACTGGAGAAAGACAACAACTTTGCCAGAAGAGCTGAAGCAACTTGTGGAGGCTGTGAAACAACATAAGTAAGACACATCATCCTCAATAAATTGTTTTAATCCAGAACTACTTTCCAATGCCATCCTATACAGGCAACTTAAATATACAAACGTAAACTTAACATAGAGAAATTCCACTCTCAATAACCGCCAAAACACTGCCCATACCAACTCAATGACATTTTTCAGCATAATTCAGCACATTATAGTAGTTTATAAACCTAAATCATAACAACAATCAACTATAACAAAACTATTCCATTCTTGAGTTTGGTGGAGGAAGAGACAAATATGCATGATGAATCCCTGATTATAATCTAGGCTTCACACTGGGTTAATTCTATAACCTGACTGCTCTGGCTAAGTGAGACTAGTCTCTCTCTGATTCTCCTGTTCTCCTGCAGCATCCTGCCAATGGTTTTCAACACAGCCTGTCTGATTGCCCACTGCTAGGGAGGAGACAGATGAGTGAACAAATAGAGTTGAAATCTGTATCAACATTATTGAAAAACTCTGTAGATTACAGACACAGTACAGATGCAGTATATAACTGAATTCTTCTGTTGTTTCAGGAATGTTACTGTACAGTAGAATATGCAAATTGCAGTGTATCAACATTTTAAAAAGGCTTATACATTAATAATTTTCACTAGAAACAGACTTGATTTGCCCCTAACAAAAAATATCAAGTCCCCTATTTATTTTCTCTGTTAATCATAATCCACAGAACAAATCAAATGAGATACAGCATTTGTACTATAACTAGCATTTGAGTTATAACTGTAGGTAACCGACCGGTTAAACACTGTTGAAAAGCTGCAAGACTGTCAGAAAATCAAGGCAACAAACACCAAAAACATATCCAGAATATTAGCATGACACTTACCGGTTCATTGATTGATGTGTGTTTGTTTCTCTGTGAGAAGGTGAAGATGTCTTCACTCAACATGCTCTGAGGACTGCCTGTATTGGAGGAACAGGGAAGAAACAAGGCTGCAGCCCAAAAGAAAATCTTTAAAACTGCATTCTTCCCACCTACCATATTTGAAATAAGCACCGGTTAGACATAGACAGGATAAATGAAGGACTGATCGCAGTAATCTGTTTAGTTGTAATCAGTAAATACTTAAACGAAGGAAGGAAGGAATTAAGGATGGGAAAAATGAAAAAATAAAGCATGGATGGATGCCCGTCAAATGGCCAAATTGTAAACAAGGAGAATTCAAACAGGGCCTGAATGGATGGACTGCCCATAGAATTAGAACAGTAACTTAATTGAATAGGATCTGTATTGTGTAGCTTACTATTGACATAGCACGTAACATTAGCTAGTTGCTAGGTGCGCTAGACCAGGAGTTCCTCAAATGGGTTCTGAGGTAAGTGTACAAAGAAACATTTACTCCCCCAGTGAAATTGTTTAAGGGACTGTGGATCTGTCTGTCCATCCATCCGTCACTGACACCCCACGTCCAATACGGACTCCTGGTATCCTTACCTTGATTGGCTTATGTGACACCATAACACTTACATGAAAATGCAAAGTTTGCTAAATTAATCCCCTTACTCATTTAAACATGAGTCATGAATTTTGGGACATAGGTCCCTCTTTTCACAAAGATAATTTGCCTCATGGACCCAAGGGTGCTCAAGGGCAAGGCTAACAGGAAGCCGTAAGTCACACACAAAAGTAGTGGCCTTAAACATGACTCAAGACTTACAGGTCACAACTGAAGTCCATTAGGAAAATGCCCCAGCTATTTAGCTCACTCAACATGTTTCTTCTCGAACAGAAACCTGCGCGGTAGGCTAACTATTGTTAACTATATTTCCTATAGTTATCAATTATTTTGGCTTGCAGCAATCAATTCATCGTTCACTTATCCCATAAGGGAATTTCGTAATCGCATCACTTCAAATAAGGTCTGATTTTCGCAATAACCCGGCTCAGCCTAAATCTCTTCAGAACAAGGTGACGTTTGTCAACGTTCCTTCAAATAACTACCAAAACAAATTATCTGCTTATATTTAAACAATATTGATAAAAACCACCCTGTCCCATAGATATTTAAACCGTTATATTAAAACACTGAGTTGGTGTAAAGCCACATGAAACATGTTTATACTTAATTGAAGTGGATCTAAAAATCCCCTATAGAAAAAAACGAATGGTGTAATAACACACAGTTTTTTTGACGCAATTATGTGGATTATGACTCATACTATTTCAATCAATAATCACATCTTAAACTCAAGTTCTTTTAATAAAACATCCTGTATGGCCAAAGCAAAGTTGAACATAATATTTTGATTATAGGGGTTCCTTTTTTCACATTTAAAAAACCTTATATAGGCCACAATATCTGACAACACTGCAATCTATCTTGCTGGCACTACGGTTACTTCTGGGCTAACGTTAAGTGGCCTAACGTTACTTTGGCCTAGCTAGCCACCTCTTTGGCCAACGCCAGGACGTCCCCATCTCAGTTGTTGATGTGATCCCTCTCCTCCTTGAGCGGTCATTTTCTCTGGAGTTATCGACCTTCGTTGTAAGTGTTGTTTCGTCTTGGAAATTGCGAGCTTGCTGTTAATTTTTATCAATTTGAGCTTTTTTGTCGTTGATAACCCATCTTGAATTCTTCCCTTTAGGGTTGGCAACTCGATGTGATACTCTTTCATTTGCTGTGCATCTCTTTGACTGATGCTACACCGTGACGATTGAGATCCAAACCGTGGTACGTAAATTGGCTTTAACTGAGCACTTGGCATCTTATTTCTGTTTGCCATTATCTTAAATTAACGTTAGCTAGTTAACTTACTTAGTTACTATAGAACGTATGACTTACTATTAAACTTTGACAGACAATACACAACCTAGGTTCTCGAGTGTATTCCACCTCAAGCGGTTTAAGCACGTGTTCATTTGCAGTCCACCCACACCCTGGTAGGTACAAACTAGAGAAGCAATTATTAAAGAGGCGATTTAGCGAAACTTACGTTAGCCTCATTATTTCATGCTCATATTAGCGTTTAAGTGCTGTTCAACGACACTGGCGTAGCAAAACTTAGTGACATTAATAGAACATTTAATAGAACAACTCAACCTAATTTATCTTCGACAGTACTGTACGTTGCGCAGCTCACAAAATGGTAGAAATTAGTAGAGTAATGCAGTAACCTGCTGAGCACACTTTTCAAATATATTTGCAGAATATACAATGCTCAAAAAAATAAGGGAACACGTAATCATCACAGTACAACACCAAGTCAATTAAACTTCAGGGATATCAATCTGTCCAGTTAGGAAGCATAAGTGATTGTGAATTAATGTCACCTGTTTTGGTGCAAATGAAAGTGCCGCCAAGTAGCGCCACAACACTGTCCAGGAGCTTACTGATGCCCTGATCCAGGTCTGGGAGGAGATCCCCAGGACACCATCCGCTGTCATCAGGAGCGTGCCCAGACGTTGTCGGGAGTGCATACAGGCACGTGGGGGCCATACACACTACTGAGTCACATTATGAGTTGCCATGATGACAGTATACAAATGTAATGCTTTTGAATACATGACGAATTTAAAGGGTCCATGTCTAACAACAATGTCGAGGAGTTGCTGTTATGAACTCAAAAGTGTAATAAGTTTTGAGTGTAAAGTTAAAAAAAACAAATTTGGAAGGATAATCTGTGTGTAGTATTCTAGCAACAAATACAGTGAATTCACGTTTTCCCTTACAGCTGTATTCTATTTTTTTCCTTATCACTCTACATACAATGCCACATAATGACAAAGCAAAAACAGATTTTTTCCAAATGTGTTAAATTGAAATCACATTTACCTAACTATGCAGGCCCTTTGTTATGTGCTCAGGTGCATACTGTTTCCATTGACCAGCCTTGAGATGTTCTTACAACTTGGAGTCCACTTGCAGTAAATTCAATTGATTGGACATGATTTGGAAAAGTGCACACTGTCACACTATATAAGGTCCCACAGTTGACAATGTACAGTATGTCAGAGCAAAAACCATGCCATGAGGTCATAGGAACTGTCCGTGGAGCTCCAAAGCAGGATTGTGTTAAGGCACATATCTGGAGAAGGGTGCCAAAACATTTCTGCAGCATTGAATGTCCCCCAAAACACAGTGGCCTCCATGATTCTTAAGTGGAAGTTTGGAATAACCAGCACTCTTGTTATAGCTGGCCACCCAGTCAAAGTGAGCTATTGGTGGAGATGGGCCTTGGTCAGAAACCTGATCAATGACAGAGCTCCAGAGTTTGTGTGTGGCAATGGGAGAACATTCCAAAAGGACAACCATCTTTCAGCGCTCCACCAATTATGTCTTTATGGTAGAGTGGCCAGATGGAAACCACTACTTAGTAAAAGGCACATGACAGCCCGCTTGGAGTTTTCCAAAACTGCACCTAAATGACTTTCAGACTTTGAGGTTCTCTGGCATGATGTAAACAAGATTGAACCATTTGGCCAAACGTCACATTTGGAGGAAACCAGTCACTGCTCATAATATTTCTAATATCATCTCTACCGTGAAGCATGGTGGTGGTAGCACAGTGCTGTTGGGGATGTTTTTCAGCAGCAGGGTCTGGGAGACTAGGCAAGATCAAGGGAAATATGAAGGGAGCAAAGTACAGAGCCTTAATGAAATGCGCCAGTGCACGCAGGACCTCACACTAGTCAAAGGTTCAACAACCCTAATTACAAAGCCAAGACAATGCAGGAGTGACTTTGGGACAAATCTCAGATTGTCCTCGAGTATCTCATCCAGAGCATGGACTTGAACCGTATCAAACATCTCTGCAGAGACTTAAAATTTCCTGTGCAGCAACATTCCACATCCAACCTGACAGAGCTTGAGAGGATCTGCAGAGACGAACAGGAGAAACTCCTCAAATACAGGTGTGCCAAACCTCTAGCGTCATCACCAAAAATCCAGAAATGGAGTCTCAATCTTGCGGTCTCAGTCTCAAGGCCACATACAGGGGTGCAAACTGGTCACCTTTTCCACCCCTTATGAATTTGCACCCCTGACATAGATGTGGTCTGGGTCTCCAGGGTTGTGGTCTTGGTCTGGGTCTCTAAGGTTTGGGTCTTGACTCCATCATTGCAAAAATCAAAGCTGTCATGCCTGCCAAAGTTGCATCTACAAAGTACTGTGTGAGGGGTTCTGAACACTTGTAATACTGTTTAGTTTTTATAAGGTATATAAAAACCTGTTTCATTTTGTCATTATGGCATTTTGTGTAGAGATTGGTGAAGAAAAATCTAAATCATTTTACAATAAGTCTGTAACCCAACAAAATGCTGATAAAGTGAAGGGGTCAGAATACTTTCTGCATGCGCTTTACACTGTACCAAGCTTGCATTAAGAAATGGACTTCAACCACTGGTCTCACAGCTGAGTTTTATTCTTTCAACATCTCACATTACAAAGACTTCAAATGTTGTATGCATACAGTTATAAATAGTTGGCTGCAAATGGTTATATGACATTAGATCTTGGTTTTTACTTCAGTTCTACAAACCAACTATAAAAACTGACGTCTGTTATTACCACATAGCATAACTTAATCAGGGGAGGAAAATATAAAAATTGGAACTTATAAATGTGAAATGACATAATAAAAATCAAGACCAAGTAAAAAAAGGTATATCAATAAATACAACCTTCCCAACATACCAATTAAAAACAATTGCATTTTTTCGCAATCAAGTAATACTAACATACATTATTCCTCTGAAAATGTGGAGCACAATACAGCAATTAGAAAACCTAGACACATCAACAAGTTCAACACATCACCCCAAAAAATATAACAAAAATCTGATCCAAATGATAGTTTTACATTTCAATTGAAAATATAACAAATGCTGAATACATTATCAACCTAGTATATACAATGTTTTCTCAATCACAGTAGCATGGTAGTAGCAAAATAAGTGAATAAGCACAAAACTAATGTTTAAAAATAAATTCAGTTATATATTAGTAGAAAGTTTCTTTTTTTACTTTGCAGACCCCAGCGTGAACAATAGTAGACTGTAATAACATAATCATGTTTTAATGTTTGCATGTTTTTTATGGATTTAAATGATTTACATTGCGGAAAGAGGGAGACTGTTTGAGGAAAGAAGTATTGCACATAATGGCTCAAAGTTAACTTGCAACATTAATCACATTCAAGTCTATGTCCCAAAGCATGCCACATCACAAAGGGGTGGAGTAATCAAGTCTCTTTAGGAAGAAGTGTTGTTTACATGGCTAAACTCATACAAGTCTTATTCACTGTGGTATCCTGCATGAACATGTACAGCATGTCTGCCTGCTTGCCTGTCTTTCTGTTAGTCTGTGGGAGGCAGACTTTAGGAAAGAAAGAGTGGATAGAGTTGATCTGAAAGAGAACTAAAAAAAGAACTAAAAAAAGAGATCTAGTGCAGTGCTTCCCAACTCCAGTCCTCGAGTACCCAGAAACTCACCGGATTCAGCTCATTGAGGGCTTGGTGATAAGTTGAAGCAGGTGTGCTTTACTAGAGCTACAGAAATATTTTTCTGGAGGGGTACTTGGGGACTGGAATTGGGCAGCACTGATCTAGTGCATTACAATAGCTTCCTGCATTAACACTAGTCAATAGTCATGTTATTCTGTATTACCTCATGCATGCCTAGAATAACAGGAGCGTTCTGGAACGTTCTGGTGTTTTAGAACACCGTTATCATTCACTCTGGTGATACACTCACATCCACCCAAGCCAAAACATTGACCCTATGTTTTCCTTATTCACTACTACTACAAGCTGAATATCTGAATATACGTTTAAAGACTATCAAAATACGTTTAGAAAGGTCTTGTCATGCCTTAAGATCCAGTACTTATTGTTTATTATTATGAAAGAGAAGAGTCTGTACTGTACATGATTGGCTAACCATCCGTAGCCTGTTTATCTTTTATCTACAGAATCACACCAATGCACCAGACAATTTAAGATTTACCAGCACTTAAATATATAAAAAGCTAAATTGAAAATTATATTAATATCATTAATTTTCTCTTTTTAAATTAAGTTTTACCATAAATGCAGATCTCTTAGTAACAAAGGTACAAAATTATTTTTCACCAAGTGAAAAAAATGAGGTATTGCAAAAGGAGTTATCCCATCTTGTGAAAAATGTGCCTAAAATGACTATTGAAAAAAATATTTAGAAAAGTAGTGCATAATAAATGTATATATGTTCATGACAAAATAATCAGCTATAAAACACTGTACAAAAATCAACAGGCCATGTATAAAATAATATATTTATCTCTGTGACAGCAAATTCTTCAAAGAGTGTCCAGCTACTACCGTATCCAACCACCACAGCTCGGATCCATTTTCTCTACACTGCAGTCATGGTGGCGAGCGAGTGCATCAGACCACCACAAGACTAGCCTGGTTGTCCAGTCTTGTCTGTGCTTTAGCCAACTTCTCTCTGTGTTAGTTATAGTTCAACAACAATAGCCAGAAGTGTTGGCTAACACTAAAGAACAGGCTACATACTATGAGACCACTCAGGGAACACTGTAGCTAGCTACCACTGTACCGCGCATTCCTACTAGTTCTACAACATTAGCATGTTAGCTTACAGTGCTAATATCCCTGAACATATAAAGTGAGAAAATACTACTGCCAATACCTGAGCCCTGTCTAGAATGGGCTGTAGTCATTATCAGGTGAAACCTGTCCTTCTGAATTGTTGTCTTCCTTTCCACCTTACAACAATTCAACAAGTTAAAACAGCACTAGTGACCTCCCAGACCTGAACATACAGTACAGTCCTTTAGTCCTTCAGCCCCTCATATCACAAACCGGCATTTATCACTTTCTTAGGCCAATCTTTGGTTTGCCCATTTAGCTCTGAAGAGTCAATATAAACCATGATCTAGTAACCCAGGCCAGTGAATGCTGCCAAGGCCGAGCACAAGGGGAGAAAAATGTTTTCAGAAATAATCCTGTGTGTACTCTGAATAGTTTATTTATAATGAAAGGAATTGTCAGTTTTACTGCCCTTCTGCAGGAGTTTTCTTTAACTACTGAACTTTAACCCGACCAGTTGCTCTCAGCCTTTGGTTAATACAATTATTCTTCTAATTCTGCATGCGAAAAGTAACAAAATAAGTGCACCCTTCTTAAACGCAACTGTTATAGTTAATATACTGATTCAGGTGCAGCACATACCTCACTCAAATTGTATATGTTACTCTTGACAACAAATGTAAGCAGCTTCGCCAGATAATGCGAGAAAAGAAAGTACAGTCAAGTCAGAAATTTTTTTTTTCTCAAATCTAATAATGCACCCAAGTACTCATGCATACCTTAACTTAAAATCAAACAGAAATGGGATTTTCTTTTCACTCTTTAGCATTTACTTCTCTTAGAAGGTCAGATTTTTAAAAAATTAAATAAAGATTACATTAAATTAAGCTTTTAAGTTAGTTTCTTTTTCTTTTCCAAACTAAAAAGGAACCAGCAAAAAGAAAAGTGCATTTATTTTTTACATCATACCCCCTTTCCCCCCTAAACCCCCTGCCCCCCACCCCCTTTCCTGCCTAATTCCACCTGAAGGATATGTGTCTGGGCCGGTCACCCCCCTCCTTGACTAGTGGCTTGTGGAACTCTCGTCCGGCCCGGGAATGGATGGCTGCCCAGCAGTACTCACAGTAGTACTGGAGGCAGGTGACGTTAGCACAGAAGAAAGGAGCAAACTTCCCCCCGCAGCGCGTCCCCTGGCACTCATCGCATAGCTGGTCGTCCAGCACGTATGGCTTCACTTCCACCTGGGGGGGTGGTAGAGGTACAATTAGATAAAGTAGACATTAACACAGTGTTGAGACAAAAATGAATGATCGTGTGGCTTCATTAGAATCACATACACTAAGTACAATTACACAGTCAGAAAGGTACTTTTTTAAAACTCTTAGCACTACAACCCTGATACTGATCATCAGAAACTGTTGATGAATTAATGAATCACTTTTGTAGTGCTAGGACAAAAACATTCTCCCCATTGAGTCCACCAGGATTGAGAGCCACCATTCTAGAGTACCACAAGCCAGACGGACTCACCCGCTTATCAATCTCGCCATGCTGTAGCTGAACGAATCGAGCACTGATTGCAGCAATGTAGCTCTGCTGATTGGAGAATGCAACACGGCCCGCCCCTTTAGGGTACTTCAGCTCTGGGTCGGTGTCAATACCAGCGTAACACACACCCCCATACAGACGGTCCATTATCATGGCCAGTTCCACTAGAACAACACACAAACACACATTACAAAACCAATAGGCTTTGGGACGTAGCCATATGAAACTGTTAGCCAGCTAAGCTAATGCCTAGACATTACTGTAGCATAGGATCTTTAGCCCTTGACCTCCCTCAATCCGTTCTGCTCTCTTCTCCCCCCTTTTCTCTCACACAGAAAAGCAGTCTGGTACCTGCACGTAGAGGACGTGGCACCCCGCCTACAAAGATGGTCTTTCTGGGGTCTAGAGGCTGAGAGCCGTCCATCACAAAATCACTGTCATTCAGGTTCCAGGGTCGGATTTGGACCTAGATGGTCACAAAAGAATCACCAATAATGTTTAGGTAACCCTGCAAGGTTTGGCTAACAGCTAGTGACGGCCATACGAGGCTTCATTATCGTTCTTCTAGCAGCAGGATATTATGCTAGCAGCGCTAACTCAGATTTTCTTTTTCAAAATAAAAGCCATTATTGAAATATATAAGGCAATATAGTTGGCAATGTAGTTTGTACATTTTATGTTTAATGTCTGTTCCAATATTGTTTGTCTCTGTGCTTTTTTACAGACTATATTAACCATCTTGCCGTATAAATTTCAATGATCAATTTTGTGATAATGAAAATCTGAGTGCTGCCAGCATAATATCCTGCTGCTAAAATAACGCTAATGAAGCCTCGTTTGACCATCACTAGTAACAGCCAAAAGGCTGTGACAATGTCCATACAAAACATTTACAAAACATTCAATGTCCATACAAAATGTGTATGTATAACATCCTTACATCATACTAGATTTGTAGGCAGGGGTAAACTTGGTTTGTCGGTGGGGGAGATATCACAATTGTTCATATCAGCAGCACCAGACTAAGAAAGAGGACAGACAGTCACATGTAAAGCTCCACTCACAGGCTTGTCCTTGATGGTAGGGCTCGAGACGCAGAGGTAGAGCTTGCCATCCTCCTCGATACAGGCATCAATCAGAGCCTGGACAGAACTCTCGTCTTGGAACAGTAAGAATGCATAACCTAGATCGGGTGAAGAAGAAATGTGTCATTACCTCCTTGTCGAGGACTACCCTCCTTCCTGGCAATGGCCCTGGTCCTTTTCCTTCTTACACCTAGCCAAAATCTTAGCACTTCTTAATGTTTTGCTTTCTCCAATTTATACACAGGCTAAATACCAAAACCAACTGTGCATCAACTAAATTAAATTGGGGACAGACTGAATAAGGTATTTAACATTCATGGGCATTTTGTTACCTTGCCAACGTGGCCTGGGAGATACTCATTTATACATACTCATTTATAGGAGCCATTTGGAAGATTTCCACAATACAAAAGGTGTAAGAATTCTTATTATATTAGGGGCATTCAAATATTGAATACTTCACAACCTACTGGTGTTGGTCGCCGTATTCATATTCAGTAGATTCTCTCCCAATGATTTCCTCTTAGAGTTTATATTGGTCTTGGTATTGTGTAGCGTTCCCAGTTCCAAAGAAATAAAGACAAAGCACCGGCAAAAACTAAAATAAACTCAGGCATCAAGCCATGGTGAAATACACAGGCAGATATAGACCTGAAAAGTGTGCCGAGTTGGCCATATTACTCCTGGACAGGTACGCCACTAGCCTAGGACAAGTACAGTATACAAAACGTGTGCTTGGTTATATCTGCACAATAGGCTACAAAAAATGGGAATTCTAAACCACACATTGTATAAAGTTAACTAAATTACAAAGAAAGCTAGTTATCAATTTAGCTCCTAAGTATATAAAAAAATGGAATTCCAGACCATGCGTTTTATAAGTTCAGATTCTATACCCAATTTATCCCCAGATAAAAAGGTAATACCTAGGAACATTGTGTAGGAGTACACAAATTTTGCACCACTTGTAAGCAACCGGTCTAATCAGAGTGGTACAGTTATGCCTGGTTTATACTTCTGCGGGTCTGCATTCTTAATGTCGTGTGGGTGTGTGGAGATATGCTCAGCATTTATAGTTGTGCGACATAGTTGTGTAGATAACCATTACATTTTTTATGCTAGGTGGCGCTGTCATGCAACATGGTGGTTTGTTCACTTGTAGCACAGGATAACTTCAAGGAAGAAGTTACTGTACCGCTGGTAAACAATATAATACCTAGCGAGATCGGGGAAGATGCAAACAACAGTGTTTTTCTGGAATGGTGTGTTTGAGAGGACTTGTGAAATGAATTGGAGGAGGAGAAGGACGATGAGTCGGAAGAACTGATTTGTATACAGTTAATTTGAAGGAGAGAGAAGACGCAAAAAGAGGTGGTCAACGAGAAATTTGAATATGTAGGAAAACCCTACTCTGTAAACCCCTCCCTCCGCCATTCCAACCAACCATCGTTTGTGCGGCTCTGCGGTTGACATACGCGGAGTTACATGCTTTTAGCATTTAGAGCTGGTGCGTGTAGCCTGTGCGGCTCTGTGCGGGGTCCGCAGACCCTACACTGACGCGTTTGACAGTGAAGTTTAAATCAGGCTTTAGCTTCCATACACTACATTTACTTGATCCAACTTACCTTTGGGTGGGAAATAGGACTTGCTTTCTGCCTTGTGTGGCCAGTCTACAAACAGGTGTCCAAATCGGCGGAAACTGGCAGTAATCTCATCTGAAAGTGAGTCAAGACAGGTCAGATACACAGAACCCCTACGAACAACAAGTACCTAGGCCATTATTTTGTAATCCTGACATGCGAAAGGGGTTCACAGTTTTGTTTTCACCCTAGCACTCACAATGGATTCAACTAATCAACTCGTCATGAAGCCTTTCATTTGAATCAGGTGCGAGAGCACAGCTGTACACCCCTTTGGGGCATCCGGAATGGTAGACACCAGTCTAGGCATTGATAGACCCGATGTCATACAACCAATAATGTAATGTGTACCTATTGGTATGCATGACTATTTGACCAAAAAGTAAAATGTACCTTCATCTATATCAGGTGGCAGTCCGCCAACAAACACTTTGCGGGAGAATCGTTCCACCCGTTCTCCGTTGAGGTGCGGGAAACAGTGGGTGGAACTTAAACCAGGAAGTCCTTGGTCACCTGACTCGTCCTCGCCAAAGGCCCGCTCGTCCTCCATGGGGAATAGGTTAGAGTGACCTGGGGTAAGGAAAGTGAGAGAGATGGACAGCTCATCAGAGGGACAGAGATTTATAGAGCTGTGCTATTTGTACACCATCTTGTGTTTACGTTCACATTGTCCTTTCCAGAAGGGTTACAGCCATAATTGTGAATGTTAAAACATGGCAGCTCAGTGCAGCTTGGTAATTTGAAAGAGAGTGAGAGTGCTCAAAGACATAATTACAGGAAGTATTAAAGTAACTGCGCAGTGAAAATCTTATTTATATAAGGAAATATTTTGTTAAGTCATGCCTAAACAATGAGATGCAATTTAAGAAAAACTAAATAGAAATTCTGCATTAAACAGACTGTATAAAAATGCTGTCACCCTCCTGATGTGGATGAGCTGGTCAATAATCAGTTTGAGTCCAAGTAACCTAATGTGGCAGACAATTAACCTAACGTGGCAGACAATCAAAAAAACTTGTAAAATGCTATCCTTTGTATAATTGTCTTGAGAAGAATGTCTTTAAGGTTCTCTTCTGCATTGTTAAACCAATCCAGAAGATGTGGAGGAGTTTATATGGTGTTGCCAGGTTTACATCCAGTAACGTCAGACTCCATTCCATATTCCCTGACAAATGGAACTTCCTGTCGTCAGGCATGCGGTGAAATACGCTCACATCTTCTGTTGTTGGTGTAACGCCACACCATTCCAAAACAGAAAAACCTATTTTCTATAATTATGTATGAAAGTAATTCTAGATCCTTTCATAAATACCAGAAACACTGTGCAGTTACTTTAAATAGTTCTCCCACTTGCAGCACATTGACTGACATTTTTTGATTGTGATGAATACAAAGGCCATGACAATGAAAGCAATCATGATGTCCTTAAATGCTTGCACTGTTTGATGCTTTGCTCAAATCATCTAATGACCAGCCACCAAAGCTAGGCCACTAAAAGCCTAGCAGAAAACAAGCCCCCCAACAATTTTGGGGTGTAACCATTAGTCCAAACTGTAGCGGATATTTCCAAAGACAGAAAGGCAGCTTTTCTATCTCGTAAAATTGAAATTTTGCAACATACATTTTTTTTTAATTTGACAACTTCTAGTATGCCACTCCCCAATTGGTTACATTTGGTTCCTAGTGAATACACCCCGGTTCATATATTTATTTTGTTGCGCAGCACAGCTGATCAGATTTCACAAAAGAAATGTGAGAAAATATGTTTAACTTCATTAATATGATATAGCAATCAAATGTTTAATGTAGTGTTCTTGTTCCATACTTGTACATTAATGTTTTTTATTATGTAATGTTCTATGTTTTGTGTAGAACCAGGGAACAGCAGCTACCATAAATCTTTGAGTGATGCTAAGCACGACTGCGGTAAAGACGACCTGGAAATGTACCTTTGACAACCACAGTTTGACAACCACAGAGTGCCAAACAAAGCAACACTGAGCAGTCAAGTAGGCCACTCAGAATATACAGAGAACTTATAATCTAGTGCTTTGCAGTATTTAAAAAAAAATAAAAAAAACATTTAATGATGTTTTGTAAGATATGTATTAATCTATTAATTTCAAATCCACCCTGGGGACTCAGTAAATAACAGTAATCCTCTGCAGGTTCAGTCAGGGCCTAGTGAACACTCAGCATTTAAGAAGCAAGCACACATAAGTTACATCCAAAATGGCACCCTATTCCTACTGGTCAAGGGTGCTATTTTCAGATGCAGCCACAGAGAGGCCAACTCCGTAGTCAGCATGGACTGTGTAATGGCCACTTTGAAAATAAAGGCAAGTAGTAAGCAAAAACATGATGACATTTTGGATTTTGCTTTACCTCGTCGTCTGCCATAACTCCTGGCTGCATGTAAAACAAGAAACAACACCCTTCATATACCATTGCACTTTAAAACCCAATTGGGTTACAATACAGTGTATGCACCATGAACAACTGAAATACACTGACAACTACCTGTAGTGTCAAAATAGGACATTTCCATACCATTCATGGGCAAAGACCCGTCTCCGCCCTGGTGAGAGAAACCATAGCGACCTGGAGGGAAAGACAAGTTCCAAGTCAGTTTGAAGATGAAATGATAAGCATATGTAAACTCCGTGTACCAGCCTTTCTTTAACGTGGGTGCACTCCAAACCTGGCCTTGTGGTCTTCAACATACCTAAAATATTGTATTTAATTTACTTTTTTAAAATGTCAGCCTAATTACATGATCATCCCATTCAAATTGCCAAGATAGTTAAAAAAAGTGGTCTTATCAGAAAACGGAGCATGAAAAACTTCAAACATGAATGGCCTACTGACTATAAAATATAATCAGAGAGGACAATGCCTAAAATCAGTGAAATGTTTTGAGAAACTCTAAACAGCTGTCTGATTCTAATTTATTATAAAAAATGTACTCAAAGACAGAATGTAACAAAACTTAACTCACATGTTTAATGCATGGCAGAAAAACTGAAGTAGAAATCAAAGTGCCAGCATAGTGGTAATTTAGATAATGTGTGTATGCGTGTGTTAGAGTGCATGTAATTAAGCAGGTCAGCAAAATGATGACTGCTGTTCCATACTCCACTATTCAAAGGAAGAAGTCTTTTAGTGAGGCTATTTACTAAAGCCTGTTTTGCACTGACACAGCTGACAGAATTTGTAGAATAGATCATTCAAAATACTGGCATCTCTAAGTATTGAGTACAACCTCCCAAGTGTAGCTGCAGAAATTTAAGCCAAGCGGCCATTTTATCAATCAATAAGACGTATGGTGATATCTAGCTTATACAAATGATGAGATCTTGGTTATACATCTAGGAAAAAAAAAAAGAATGTGTCATTATGGTCAGTTTAATTTCTCATTAGTGGAGTATTACAGAATACCACAGCCTGTATTCAATTCATCTAAGAATATGAGGACAGATCTAGGATCAGGTTATGACTGTTCCTATAATTGTATTATTTTCCAGAGACAACTGATCCTAGCTCTCAAATTCTTAATCACTTTGTGAACGCACACCGGGTGCTTTTACAAAGTGTGAAAAAGTGAAACTCACCTTTTAAGGAATCCTGTTCAGCTCTCATAATGTCAATCAGACTGTTCTCCAGTGAGTGCATGCTGAAGCCATCAAAGGAACGTGTTCGCTCCTGCTAAGAGGCACACCGACAGGGAACACATCCATTAGCTTGTGATATTTTATCAAAGAATTGGAACACAAATCTACTTTGAATCAAGAACCTAGGAGGTGGTAGGTGCTAAGAACAGGACCACAGAACAATTCTAGGTAGTAGGATCTAACAGGAAGACCACAGGACTGACTATAAAAAATTCTTAACAACACAAAGCTAAGACATTGTGAGTTTTCATGCAGATATGTTCTAAAATATACAATTAATGGGGACAAGAATATTTCTAGATTCCACGGGGTTAGTATTGACAATGTGACCAGTGGTCAGGCTGTAGATTTTTTTTTGAAATAGCAAACTTAATAGAATTAAAATAAAGCAGATATTCCATGTTTTCATGGAGTAGTAAGCAGAAATTAATCACGACAATACTTTGTGCTGTTCACTCCCAGTCATACCAAACATGACAGCTTGTCAATGTTGTATAGTGATGCAAAAAGAGAATATTATAGTACCTCGTGCCTTTACAGTTAGACCTAGACTATATAATCTATAGGTGATAGGATCTAATCTCAAGTTTCGTTTTTTGTCATATTGACAGGGGTAAACTGTGAGCTTTTACACTACGATATTTTTATTTAGATGAACAAGACTTGTTTCCAGAATTGCAGAGAGAAATGTTTAATGTAAACAGGTGAACATTTCAATTGTCACCTTCGGAGGGGTTCCCTGTGATCTAAAGACAATGTCTCGCTCAATGTCTATTAGAGTGGAATGAGCAGTGATGTAAGAAGTCTGGTTCTGAATATCTCCTGGCTCCAACAGAATCAGAAAAAAAATTGTTGAGAAGCAGCTTAAATTCTTATACTAGCACCTCAAATTATATCACCAGAAACAGCATTTGTTCGATGGAGATTGACATATTAGTTATCAGGTAAACAACATAGTGGGTTTATAGGCCTTCCGGCATACCTCTGTGGCAGCAAGACTTCCTTGTTGAGTGTGAGAATATAAAGTTGTATTTACATATTATGTAAATGAAATTGTTCTCACAACAATTGTTTTAGTCTAAATAAGCTCTGCTGTCCTGGTACTTTCCATCCCAAAAGGAAAATTAAATAGAAACCCCCAAAATCTCAGGCTTTTATTCTAGAGTTATCTTAAGATTTATACCACCAACAACTTTGTATTTGCAGAAATGGGAGCATGTGAATCAAATGTTTGAATGCTTTTCAAATGTTTCAGAATCAAAATCAGCTTTATTCGCCAGGTATGTGTACACAGTGTACGAGGAATTTGACTCTGGATTATACAGACTCACAATGTGCTTACTCATAAAAGACTTAAACAAATGACACTCAACAAGAGTCACCGACTGCAATATACAGTACACATAAATACACAAAATAAACCAAATAACAACATAGTAAGACTGGTGAGACCGTAGTGCAATGAGCAGGGTATAAAGGGTGCTGGAAATAAATATTATTGTGCAGGTATTATTATTTACATAATGACAGTGGATGTGATCTATATATATAGCAGAGTGCAAACAATGCTGGAATGAATAAATAATTTTTAGTGCAGGTGTAATGTACATGAGGTAGGTGGATATGATATATATAGTATATATACAGTATGAACAACACTGAATTGCAGGATGACAAAAGAATTAAAAATAAATAAGTAGTAGACAGGTGGATGTTAGGGTCAGAGTTACTGGGTGGTTATACAGGGATTGTGCCTGGCACTAAGTGACTGAAGTTGACTGTTCATCAGAGTGATGGCCTGTGGATAGAAACTGTTCCTGTGTCTGTTCGTTTTGGCGTACAGTGCTCTGTAGCGCCTTCCAGAGGGGAGGGGCTGGAACAGGTTGTATCCAGGGTGTGATGGATCTGCTGTGATGTTTCCTGCCCTTTTACTGACTCTGGTTTTGTATAAGTCCTGGATGGAGGGCAGGTTGGCACCAATGATCTTTGAAGTAATGACAGATCTTTAACTGGATAAACCATAACTAGACTAACACCATAATGCTTGAACCAAACCAGATCATCTCAGATCTGCAAGTACTTCAAAAATATAGGATGCATGACTTTTTTTATACATTCAAACCGGTCTAAAGAATGCTGAAGTGAGATGGCAGCATTAGTCACACAGGGAGAGAGAAAGGATCTGGTGGTAGTACACCACAGAGAGAATAGCGTGCCATTTGAGGCACACAAACAGTGTGATTATGAGATTAGGTCTCAACGTTGCATATGCTTAAGGGCACACTGACAAATCTGATCCAATGCAGAGATACCAATATTTCATCATTAATCTTATCAGATGCTCTGCTTGGTAGAATCTACTAGATTTTATTTGCTTTAAAGGGTTCTGCATGAGAAATAATTATTGTATACTTTTACATCCTCATTTAGCAGGCACTTTTACAGAGCAACTTGCAATTAGTACATTCCTTTTAAGACAGTTAGGTGAGACAACCACAAGTAACAACCAGATCAAGATGGGATGTTGTTAGATTTATTTCTGAACTTGGTCTGGTGTTTCCGCAAAAACGTGTTGCGTATAAAAAAAAAAAAACTTATGTAGTGCACATAAGGTTTATTTCTGCTTACATCTTAATGTACCAAATACTAATCTAACATTTAATGCGTTTCTATTAAATAGTTTAGCCACAAATATTAGTGTTGAAAATCAAATGTGACTCATTTAAGCCACCAGTTTTACAAATACAGTGCTGGTAGGCTATAAATCAGTTTATTTCAGGTTCAGTTTTGAAACCCTATTGTATTTGTTACTGTTGGTCATAATTATACTTCTAATTTCTGCAAATTCCCACAAAATAAAAACAGGCCAAAATAGCCCAAACATGCAAAGACACATGGGCCACAGCCACTCATGCAAAGACATGCAGATTGTCCTGAAGCCTCTAAAGTATGGAATGCCGTTTGGGTCTTTGCATGTTAAAATGAACATGTTAAATAACACTATTTAGCATGTTAAATAATATTATTTGATAGTTCTGTATTTTATTTGACCTATCCTGAAAACAATGACGAGCAACTGCAGTAATTTTCTATTTTCTTAGCAATGATTTTGCTTCATGTAACTATATTCACGTGTTCTATTAAAACAGTTGAACATGAAAATAACTTAAATTAAACAAGCAAGCCCACTAGCCTGGTTGTCCCAAGCAAAAGCCAACTAACATTACAGCAGCTTACTATCCTAATACTTGCACGTTACTAACATGGTTTGGGTCCAAACAAGACCAGCAGCAAAACAGTCTTACAAATTAGGAGTACTGAAATGATGACACCTTGCTAGTTATCTAACTGAAACGAAAAGATGTAATTTTGATGTCATGTTTTTTTGTTGTTGAGAAAAACATGTTTGCATCCATCAGCTAGGTAGCTTTTTAGCTAGTTTTTTTCTGGTTTAGCAGTCCTCTTACATCAAAGCATACATACCGGTGACATATGCATCACAAGAGATAGTGTAACCACTACGTAACAAGAAAAGGAACCAGGCAAGCCTAGTTCTGCCGGGCCGCGAATATAAGGGATGAATGTTGTTGCCCTCGATTGGATTCGTTTCCTATGTGACAGGCTGTCTTTAACCACTAGGCCACTAAGCTATAAGCGTGTAGAGACGTGGTGTCGGTGTACTTCTGCATTGTTAAACTAATTAGTCGAAACGCCACGGTTCTCAAAACTAATTCCCTACCTTAGCTAACATCCAAACCAACAACAGGTATAACAGGGTTGCTACACTACATTCAACGAGTTCAATTAGAAAGATTACTGTAGATGGCTAGCTATACAGTAATAAAAACAATGACGCCAATCACTCCACAGCTAGTTCGACTATGCTATGTAAACAACACTATGTCAATCGAAATCAAGAGGAATGTGTTCATTGCAGGTGCAGTTCGTCCATCGCAATATAACCGTTTTACTTTAGGCTTACTATAATGTAGCTACTGAAGCTTGTAGCCCGCGAAGTTTTAGTCTATCCTGAATTAATCCTAATGCCTAATTTGTTTTGTACGTGGCGAGGATCGAAAACCAGTCGCGTACGGGCAGTCCGCGTCTCTAACCACTATGCTATTTAACAATGGGTAGTCAGTCAGTCACTCACTCCGTAAGAGACTTTCACTCTTCTTGGCCGTCTCCGCTCACGCGGTCCGGCAAAAAGGATGTACATTAAAGAATTCAGTTAAAATGTTCATATTCAAGTGCTGATTGGTCAATAAGCTCATTTGGCACATCACTGTTATTTAACATGTTACTTTTGATACATAAAGACAAACAGCATTCCACACTAACGGACAATTTTACGCCCACACTTTAGTGTAAATAGATCTCCTCACAAGGAAAATATTTGCCAATAGAACTGAAGGTCCAATATTCCAACAGAATTTCTGCCATTTTGGATTTTGTGAAAAACTCTTGAAACGCTCCTACTATAGTACCAAATGACCAATCTTCAAACAACTTGACATTTGGAATCAATGGACAAAGTTCTCTTAATGCATAATAATCCAGACTAATATGCCAAAAAACATAGCTGCTCTTGTCCAATGTATGTGCAGGGTATGGTTCTGCACATATGCACAAAACT